>LPNX010807234.1:232213-260242 GCA_001517045.1 Pseudotsuga menziesii
AATGAAATATTAATTATATATTAAGACAATAATTTACATATGGCCGCATTATAAAGGCTGCCATAAGCCTATAAATTACATATTGCTTATACAAATTGTAAATGAAAAATAAATGCGGTAATACAAACAAAGCTACAGAAGAACAAAAGACAAATATATTATTATAATGTAAACTGTGGGCGAAAATACCCTGTGCTTTCCAAAATTACAGTAAGACTAGAAGTCGAAATCGAGGTCTTAACCTCTTCGCAAACAGGCTTGCTGCCTAGTTTTTCTTTACAGTACTTAAAAGCATAAAAGACAACTAATATTTACAACCTTGGCCTAAGCCGTAACGCCCTCGCATCGCGTGAAGGGTTTCATTTATTAAATATGTTAACTAGCAGTCTTAAGACCAGATTGAAGCAGTAAGTGTTTCAGGCTTCTTAAGCCAACCCTGGAAGGTTCCAATTGAAAACCAAAAGGAGGACAAGCCATGGTGTAACAAGGCTTACCAAGATTGCAGCCTGCTGCCCCAGCATTCCTTTCAAAGGCTGCGTTCTTGGATTTTTGTAACCTGTATTCACAAAGAATAAACTTAGTTTAGAATGCTGTAGTCGGCATTAAAAAATTTAAGCTGAGGAAAAATAGTAAGCAAAGTTTTTAGTTTTATTTTCTTACCTGTTCGTTCGAAGAAGCACCATCACTGGAAACTACATCTCCACTAACAACGCAGGGAGGCAACGCTACGGCCAGGAGGTAAGAGGAGGATAAACTCTCATCCATACACAGAGTTCAAAGATAGACCATCGAAACCCCGGAGGGAGGTGTTAACACCGGTGAGGGTTCGGCTCAGCATGACATAGAAGAGTATAATGGAGGAGCAAAGAACTGAACCTCAATAAACAACGTATGGGTAAGCCACGATCAAGAAATGACATGGAAGATACCTTACAGAGGAGAGGCCACGCAGAGGTGCACAGCACCCTCACAGAGCGATAGACTCCGCAGGAAGTGGAGACAATGAAGTTTAGGGTTAGCAGCAGCGTTTATATCCCCGCAAGATATGGCTAGGGTTCTGCAACGATAGTGGTTTAATTTATCAACACAGAGTGGGTAGTGTTCTATAGTCAACCAACAAGTTCAATGGAGGAATGATTTTTCCAATCATTCGTTGGATCAAGGTTTATCCAAAGTCGTGGAGCGAATATCATCAACCAACGCTGCATGCAAATCATTGTATTCATTATTTCCCCACTCTATTATGTTAATCCTTTGGGAATCTTAATCAAACCTAATATCGACATCATAGTAATGACAAGATTGATGATTGGTAGGTATTCGATTTCGAATATTAACATTGTAATATAGTTTATATACTTGGAAGGATAATATAGTATGTATAGTATATATGGAGATAACTTTGGCGTAAGATTAATATAACCTTTTCATTATATTAAAAATTGCCTCAAGTTCTTTAATAAGAAAAAAAATAATAATAATATAAAGACCTTAAATGGTTAAATAATACAAGCTATAAAATCTTTGGGTTATATTATTATGTTGTCATTAGCCTTGGATACCTTTCCTTCTTTGAAGTGATCAGTTTTAATAGTATGAAAATTTCCCTTGAAATGGATAGTCTTAAAGTTAATTCTAAGCTCAAGGCTATGATAAATATATTAAAACTATTCAATGACTTTTAGTTTTTATAAACTAAAGTTTCCTTTATTGCTAGCATAGTTTAGAAGTTCTTAAAGGAAGGCATGTTGATAGAAAGCTAGGTATAATTTCCTAACTACTTGTAATCTTTTAAATGATTTATATACAAAGGTTAAAATAGCACATGTGGTACAAGTCACTTAAGACAAGGAAGTAGTATTTACCATGTGGAGACAGGGTTTTTTTTATTTAAAATGATATAATCAATATTAAACAAGGACTTTGCAAGGATAGGCCAAAATAAAACTTTACATTAATACAAAAAGCCCTTTATCAGTTGTCACGTGACTTGAAATGCCTGTTACAATTGGGTCCTTAGTATAGATTTCATAACTATGTTTCTCTACTCTGATTTCTAAGAGTTATTAAGATACTTTTGTATAATTTACAACTGTAATAAAATAGAGAAGATGACAGATCAATAGAAATATAAATTACTATTGCTAGGAAGAATCCAGTTTGAATATACCTTAACTTAAGTTGAAATGTTTTGGTCTCTTACTTTCTTTTGAGCCTTTTCTCTTATGACGAACTTATAATAAATACCCTAGAATTACGAAATGCAGCGCCACAACCTCTTACCTGTACATCTGTAAGAAAAGTGGAAACCATTGCGTTAGCTCGAAAGCTGAGTAAGCCCAGTTATGCATAACAGTTCACCTTATGGTAACAAAAGGAACAAAAGTTAGTAAGCTGAAAGACATATTCTATAACTAAACAAACCAACTGATGAATTCAATAAGAAAGCTGTTAATACATAACTAATTAAATATTAGTTAAATTGCTCTATGTTAATGTTTAATAGATTTAAAAATTTTAAATTTTTCGAAAATTTTGGGGTTTTGACATGTGGTATCAGAGCATGGTTCAAACACTAGGCCTTGATGTGGCCCAACTAGTTTCTGCAGAACAGTAAAAATAATGTAGTAACTTGTATTTTGTTTCATGCAACAAGCAGAAAAATTTCTTTTTCTGAATCTAATAGGCAGGTATGGAGAAGCTAGGAGAATATGCTGAGGAGGAGTCTCCAAACACTGAGACAAGACAGATGTCTAGAGAACCTGTGATAGAGGAGGTAACTGCTCACTCCTCAAAGTTGATGCAAACTATAAAGGATTTAAAGATTGAAATAGAATCAGTCAAGAAGGACAATGAAAAGATTCTGAAAACTCAAGAGGAGTTAAATCAAGTTTTGATGGAAAAATTTCAGACAGAAGGGAGAAGCAAAAGATCTGAATCTGAAGAAGCTAGCCATCAGAAAAGATCTAAAAAGATGAAATTAGCTAAAGCTGATAGCAGTTCCTCATCTGAAAGATTCAGGGAACAACAAAGCTATTACTCTACTAGTGACAGTAGCGAGGCTGAGTTGTATAAGAGAAAGAAAAAGTACAGGCCTAATGAAGAGATTTCTGGGGAGTTCAAAAAAATAAAACCCCAAACTTTCAATGGAGAAACTGAAAAAGGAGAGGAGGCAGAATTCTGATTATCCGGGATGAGAAAATATTTTCAGATATACAACTATTCAAATTAGCTGAAGGCAAGAATGGCCATCTATGATCTCTCTGGAAAGGAAGATATATGGTGGCTAGATTTAAAAAGGGTCAAGGGGATTAAAGAAAAAGAGGTCAATTGGAGTACCTTTAAAAGGTACTTCAAAAATAAATTTCTGTCAGAACAATACTATGAAGAAAGGGCCAAGGAATTTTATGAGTTAATGCTTGGATCCATGACTATGAAGGACTTAAACAGTAAGTTCTTAATTCTGTTAAGGTATGTGCCATATTTAGTTGATGAGAAACCTAAAGTACATCGGTTTCTCAGCTTCCTGCCATATCATATAAAGGACAGAATCGAATATGATAACCCAAAAACTCTGGAAGAAGCCATGCAGAAGGAAAATTTCTGTTTTGAATATAACAAAAAGAAGGAAGGACTAGCCAACTGGAAGGCTAAAAAGAACAGTAATCAGCCTGAATTCAAGAAAAAGGAGTTTGTACCTCAGAAAAATTTCAGGAATAACAAGAATAGAAACCATTCTAATGGTAATAACTTCCAGGGAAGCAAAAATGGTGCTTCTAATAATTCCAATAACTTCAAGGGCAAGGAAGCTTCTAACAATCATGGAAATTTCACTAAGAATTTCGAACAGAAGGAACTTGTTAAGTGCTGGGAGTGCAATGGCCCACACTATGCTTCAGTTTGCCCAAATCGGAAGAAGCCAAAGAGCAATATTCATACTATACAAGATGAAATGACTGTTGGAGACTTTGCAAGGACTATGCCCCGAATCAATGCAGCGTTGGAGAATCGCCAAGCTGATTATCAAACTTACATGGTGGAAGTAGAAGGTATGGTTAACAAAACCCCTGTAACTATTTTAATAGATCCAGGTGCTATCCTTAGTTATATTTCACCGCAGATAGTAGAAAAGTGCAATCTAACTGTTGAAAGGTTTGATAACTCTTGGTTAGTTCAACTAGCCACTGGGGCAAAAAGGAAGGTAATTTGTTATGTTAAGGAATGTGTTTTAGATATGAATGATTTTAAAACTACTATTAAATTAAATGTTTTGCCACTTGGCTCGTATGACATACTTATTGGTATGGACTGGTTAGAACAGCATAAGGTAGTTTTAAACGGTTTTGATAAAACCTTTACGTGTGTGAATAATAATGAACAGCCTATAACAGTCAAGGGTATTCCTAGGAAAACTGTAATCAGGAAGATTTCTACCTTACAACTTAAAAGGGAAGTCAGGAAAGGGTGCAAAGCCTATGCTGTAACTACTACAGATGAGGCAAATAAATCTGAAAAAAGATAAAATAAAAATAGAGGATATTCCTGTGTTAAATGAATTTACTGATGTTTTTCCAGAGAAAATTCCAGGCTTGCCTCCCAGGAGGGAACTGGATTTCACAATTGAGCTGGTACCAGGTGCTGTACCCAACTCAAAGGCTCCGTATCGTATGAATATTCTAGAACTTAATGAATTAAAATCACAGTTAAAAGAATTAATAGATAAGAAATACATTCGACCTAGTGTGTCCCCTTGGGGAGCACCAGTAATCTTTGTTAAAAAGAAAGACGAAACTATGCGACTTTGCATAGATTACCGTCAACTAAATAAAATGACAATTAAAAACAGATATCCGTTGCCCCGCATAGATGATCTATTTGATCAGCTGCGTGGAGCTACGGTGTTCTCTAAGATAGACATGAGATCAGGCTATCATCAGGTAAGAATTAAAGAAGAGGACATTTTCAAGACAGCCTTTAGAACAAGGTATGGACATTACGAGTTCGTCATAATGCCATTTGGGCTTACTAATGCCCCAGCCGTCTTTATGTGTCTAATGAATAACATAATGCATAAATACTTAGATAAATTTTGTTGTCGTATTCATCGATGACATCTTAATTTATTCTAAAAATGAAGCGGAACATAAGGAACACTTACGGATAGTCTTACAAGAACTGCGAGAGCAACGGATCTTTGCAAAGTTCAGTAAGTGTGATTTCTTCAGGGATGAAATCCAGTACTTAGGTCACGTGGTGACTAAGGAAGGGATTTCAGTTGATGCTGAAAAGATCCGGGCAATCGAAGATTGGCCAATACCAAAAGACGTAACAGATGTTAGGTCCTTTATGGCAATTACTGGGTACTACCGGATATTTATCGAAGGTTTTTCAAAAATAGCCAACCCAATCACTTCTTTGCAAAAGAAGGGCAAGAAATTCGATTGGAAGTTAAAATGCGAAGAAAGCTTTAAGAAATTATAAACTTTATTAACAACTGCGCCTATTCTAAGAATAGCAGATCCTAATAAGGATTTCGTGGTTTGTACTGATGCTTGTAATGATGGTTTGGGTGGAGTGCTGACTCAGGATGGGCATGTCATTGCCTATGAGTCCAGGAAGCTAAAGATCCATGAAAATAATTATGCCACTTATGATTTGGAACTCCCTGTTGTTATTCATGCCTTAAAAATGTGGCGACACCACTTAATAGGTAGAAAGTTTACTTTAATGACTGATAATAAGGGTCTAAAATACCTTTTAGATCAGCCCAACTTAAATGCAAGGCAAGCAAGATGGTTATCCTTTTTAAGTGAATACGATTTCGAAATTCAACTCATAAAAGGAAAAGAAAATAAAGTAGTTGATGCTTTGAGCAGAAATGCAAAGCTGAATTTTACAACAGCAATCAGTACTTATGTTTCTGATTTAAATGAACAGCTGACTGAAGGGATAAAATTGGATGAAATTTATCAAAAATTACAAGCTGCAGCTAAAGAAGAACCTACAGAAAGTTTAATAAAGGATTATAGTCTAAATAAAGATGGATTTTTATTGTTTAAGAACAGACTGCATGTGCCTAATGTGCCTAAGGTTAAATTGCTGATTCTGGATGAAGTTCATAAAACCCCTTACTCAGGGCATCCAGACTACCAGAAGATTGTCACCATGTTGAGAAAAGATTATTTCTGGCCTAATATGAAATTTGAAGTAGCTGAGTATATAGCTAGATGTTTGGACTGTCAACAAGTGAAAACAGAACATCAACATCCAGCTGGATTACTGCAACCTTTTCCTATTCCTAGTTGGAAATGGGAAATAATCAGCTTAGATTTTATTACTGGATTACCCAGAAATAAAAATCAGAATGATTCAATTATGGTGGTAGTAGATAAACTAAGTAAAGCAACACATTTTGTTCCTATTAAAACCACTTACAAGGTTGCAAATATAGCTGACATATTTCTAAAGAAAATTTTTCGGCTACATGGTGTACCGAAGGTTATTATTTCAGACAGGGATCCTAAATTCACAGGGAATTTCTGGAAATCCTTGTTTAAGGGATTAAACACAACGTTGAATTCAACACCTCTTTCCATCCTCAGACGGACGGACAGACTGAAAGAGTTAATCAGGTGTTGGAAGATTTGTTAAGAATGTATGTCAAGGATCAGCCAGGTAAGTGGGAGTATTAATTGCATTTAGCAGTATTTGCATATAATAACAACTATCAATCATCAGCTAAGTTCAGTCCTTTTGAAATTCTGTATGGGCGTAAATGTAACACTCCTATCTCCTGGAATAATCCAGTAGATAGATTAGTGTTGCGACCCGAATTATTAAAAGAAATGGAACAGATTGTAAAACAAGTGCAGGAGAACTTGAAGGTTGCCCAGGATCGGCAAAAGAGCCAAGCAGATTTAAAAAGAACTCCTAAAGAGTTCCAGGTGGGTGATCACGTGTTCATAAAGGTAAGACCAAAGAAGAGCTCCCTAAGACTAGGGAGTTTTGCAAAATTAGCACCACGTTACTGTGGTCCATTTGAAATTTTATCTAGAATTGGTCAAGTTGCATATCAGCTAGCGTTACCACCTAACTTAAAAGTGCACAATGTTTTTCATATTTCTGTTCTGAAAAAGTATGTTCATGATGCTACTCATGTGATTGATTGGAACGTTGTACAGGTAGAACCAGAAGGGGAAGTTCTGGTGGAACCGGACTGTATCTTCGGGAGGAGGGAAATTACTCTGCGGAACTGCACAATTGGACAGATGAAAGTGTAATGGAAGCACCTTAGTCCTGAAGAAGCTACCTGGGAACTGGAAAGTAAGATGCGGGAAGCATACCCGAATCTGTTCCAGGAGGTTGCAGAGGATGAGGAATAAAGTAACATCGAGGACGATGTTACATTTTAAGGAGGTGTGTATGTCACATACCCCAATTTTGTAAAATTATGTAAATTGTTTTATTATATTCCTGAGACATTATGTTAAATTTAATGCTAAGTAGGAATTGATGACTCAGCAGAGTCAACAAAAATGGAGTGTAATTCAGAATATTCTATTATTAATAAATAAATGTTGGAGACAACAGCATGGGAGAGCTGTTAAAAAGAGGTTACTGGTCAAACCGGTGGATGGAACTAGGTGGAAAGGCAAAAGACAAGTGGAAGCATCCTCAAACACTTCCTAAGTTGCAGGTGGCAACTTCCCTATATTTGGGGTCATGATTCCCCAAGAAAGTGGAATTAGAGCAGGTGGCTCATTAAATGACAACTAACCCAAAAAGACCTAGGCAATCTTTTAAAAGTACTCAATGAAGAGGGCTGAGGCTGCTCAGATATTTTTTCAGAGAGAATTCATTCAGGTGAATGTTATTCAGGAAATTCATTGAGGAAGAGGAAAATACAGTAAGGAAGTTGTTCTAGGAGGATTGCTGCAGTAACTTGGTTGTATTACAGCTTTTTGGGCTGAGAGAACTGACTGATAGTTCTGAGTTAATACTGAGTTTTAAGACTGGTATCTGACTTTGCTGCACCTAGTTCCAGCCAGGGAGACCAGAGCAAGCTCGGGGGTCCTGAGAAGTCGCTGTCTGAGCGCTCTCCAGGAGTTGGTAGGGAGGAACGACCTCCTATTGCTGTTGTTGTCCACAGTTTCAACAGGTTCTGTCACTTATCTCTTTATGTTAATGAGTATGAATGGTTGCATGTTAGGTTTTGTTATATGACTGAAGAATTAGTTAGTTTAGTAATGTGAGTATCTTAGGTTATTAGTAGTTAATCTATTGCTGAGTTAAAGAATTACTGTGTTTTTCCACATCTGGATTCACCAGACCGTACTCCAGCACAGTATCTCGGTATTAAGAAGTAGTATCCTTCTTAACCGAGTTCCCTATTAGTTACTTTCAGTAACTACTAGTGTTTCACCAATTTATAAGATATTTTCTAATAAGTCTTAAAAACTACTTCCTAGTACTGTATCTTTGTTTCCAATAAATGCTACTGTACATGATAGAAAGTAGAAGTTAGACTAGAATTCATACTGTTTTACTATATAATTTCCTTCCCTGCAATTAGATGATTTCATTTCTAAAAATTAACTCAAAGCAAGAACAAGTTACAGAGCTATTATTTCTCTTTATTCAGATTATAAACATGTTAATACTTGTACTTACAGAACATTTGAAGAAGTAAACAAATGTAAAGTTATTTCAATATTTAAGCAAGTTAGCTAGAACTGTGGTATTATACAAATGTTATGGTATCCTTTACTTTTCCTCTTTCTTTATTAAATCAATTTCTAACATTACTTATAATGGTAACTCTATCTTTAAGAATTAAATGCATGTTACTATATATATAGTTATATCAGATAGGTCATAAGAAGTGTTAAATAATTCATTTCTTTTATTTTCATAAGTAAAATAATAACTTAACAGATAGAATAAATTTTATCAGAACCTTGTTAGTAACTGCATATCAGTACAGGAATTTAAACAGCATAATGCTATTCTCTGTACGCTATAAAATAAACAAGGGTATATACAAATGGAGGACTTAATACTCCAATAAAGACGGGATTATTATTTGGTATTAGTAAATATTATTGTTATAATAATATTATACTTTTATATTATTCAATATACAGGTATTATATTTTTAAAACTCAAGGGATGACAAATATTAATTAAATTACAAACCTGAGTTAAGAATACCCTGATCTAGAGGTTAACTAGACTTTTCCAAGAAACTTTGTTAAATAAATTAAAAATCAAAATATAAAAACCTATATGGTTTAAGGGTATAAACCGTATATATATATATACTTATCACTTAACAAGAATTCATAACAAGTAAACCAAGGGATAACCCAGCTTATAACCAGACTGAAATTTTATAAAAGAAATTATCTTCAGTAAAATAACTCAGTCGCATATTTTAAATTAAAGATAAATAACATAATATTAAACTACTCATACAAAAAGCTTAATCAATAAGCTATTAATTCTTTATTTATTCACAGAGATAAACAGAATAATATTAAATTAAGAAACAGTAATAATTCTCAAACTGTAAATTAGGGTTTGACCCTATAATTTCCTGTTTATGTAAATGAAATATTAATTATATATTAAGACAATAATTTACATACGGCCACATTATAAAGGCTGCCATAATCCTGTAAATTACATATTGCTTATACAAATTGTAAATGAAAAATAAATGCCGTAATACAAACAAAGCTACAGAAGAACAAAAGACAAATATATTATTATATTGTAAACTGTGGGCGAAAATACCCTGTGCTTTCCAAAATTACAGTAAGACTAGAAGTCGAAATCGAGGTCTTAACCTCTTCGCAAACAAGCTTGCAGCCTAGTTTTTCTTTACAGTACTTAAAAGCATAAAAGACAACTAATATTTACAACCTCGGCCTAAGCCGTAACGCCCTCGCATCGCGTGAAGGGTGTCATTTATTAAATCTGTTAACCAGCAGTCTTAAGACCAGATTGAAGCAGTAAGTGTTTCAGGCTTCTTAAGCCAACCCTGGAAGGTTCCAATTGAAAACCAAAAGGAGGACAACCCATGGTGTAACTAGGCTTACCAGGATTGCAGCCTGCTGCCCTAGCATTCCTTTCAAAGGCCGCGTTCTTGGAGTTTTGTAACCTGTATTCACAAAGAATAAACTTAGTTTAGAATGCTATAGTCGGCATTAAAAACTTTAAGCTGAGGAAAAACAGTAAGCAAAGTTTTCAGTTTTATTTTCTTACCTGTTCGTTCGAAGAAGCACCATCGCTGGAAACTACATCTCCACTAACAACGCAGAGAGGTAACGCTACGTCCAGGAGGTAAGAGGAGGATAAACTCTCATCCATACACAGAGTTCAAAGGCAGGCCATTGAAACCCCGGAGGGAGGTGTTAACACCGGTGAGGGTTCGGCTCATCATGACAGAGAAGAGTATAATGGAGGAGCAAAGAACTGAACCTCAATAAATAGCGTATGGGTAATCCACGATTAGGAAACGACATGGAATATACCTTACAGAGGAGAGGCCACGCAGAGGTGCACAACACCCTCGCAGAGCGACAGACGCCGCAGGAAGTGGAGACAATGAAGTTTAGGGTTAGCAGCAGCGTTTATATCCCCGCAGGATATGGCTAGGGTTCTGCCATGATAGTAGTTTAATTTATCAACACAGAGTGGGTAGTGTTCTATAGTCAACCAACAAGTTCAATGGAGGAATGATTTTTCCAATGATTCGTTGGATCAAGGTTTATCCAAAGTCGTGGAGCGAATATCATCAACCAACGTTGCATGCAAATCATTGTATTCATTATTTCCCCACTCTATTATGTTAATCCTTTGGGAATCTTAATCAAACCTAATATCGACATCATAGTAATGACAAGCTTGATGATTGGTAGGTATTCGATTTCGAATATTAACATTGTAATATAGTTTATATACTTGGAAGGATAATATAGTATGTATAGTATATATGGAGATAACTTTGGTGTAAGATTAATATAACCTTTTCATTATATTAAAAATTGCCTCAAGTTCTTTAATAAGAAAAATAATAATAATAATAATATAAAGACCTTAGATGGTTAAATAATACAAGCTATAAAATCTTTGGGTTATATTATTATGTTGTCATTAACCTTGGATACCTTTCCTTGTTTGAAGTGATAACTTTTAATAGTAAGAAAATTTCCCTTGAAATGGATAGTCTTAAAGTTAATTCTAAGCTCAAGGCTATGATAAATATATTAAAACTATTCAATGACTTTTAGTTTTTATAAACTAAAGTTTCCTTTATTGCTAGCATAGTTTAGAAGTTCTTAAAGGAAGGCATGTTGATAGAAAGCTAGGTATAATTTCCTAACTACTTGTAATCGTTTAAATGATTTATTTACAAAGGTTAAAATAGCATATGTGGTACAAGTCACTTAAGACAAGGAAGTAGTATTTACCATGTGGAGACAAGGTTTTTTTAATTTAAAATGATATAATCAATATTAAACAAGGACTTTGCAAGGATAGGCCAAAATAAAACTTTACATTAATACAGAAAGCCCTTACAATTGGGTCCTTAGTATAGATTTCATAACTATGTTTCTCTACTCTGATTTCTAAGAGTTATTAAGATACTTTTGTATAATTTACAACTGTAATAAATTAGAGAAGATGACAGATCAATAGAAATATAAATTACTATTGCTAGGAAGAATCCAGTTTGAATATACCTTAACTTAAGTTGAAATGTTTTGGTCTCTTACTTTCTTTCGAGCCTTTTCTCTTACGAGGAACTTATAATAAATATCCTAGAATTATGAAATGCAGCGCCACAACCTCTTACCTATACATCTATAAGAAAAGTGGAAACCGTTGTGTTAGCTCGAAAGCTAAGTAAGCCCAATTATGCATAACAGTTCACCTTATGGTCACAAAAGGAACAAAAGTCAGTAAGCTGAAAGATATAGTCTATAACTAAACAAACCAACTGATGAATTCAATAAGCAAGCTGTTAATACATAACTAATTAAATATTAGTTAAACTGCTCTATGTTAATGTTTAATAGATTTAAAAATTTTAAATTTTTCGGAAATTTTGGGGTTTTGACATGTGGTATCAGAGCATGGTTCAAACACTAGGCCTTGATGTGGCCCAACTAGTTTCCGCAGAATAGTAAAAATAATGTACTAACTTGTATTTTGTTTCATGCAACAAGCAGAAAAATTTCTTTTTCTGAATCTAATAGGCAGGTATGGAGAAGCTAGGAGAATATGCTGAGGAGGAGTCTCTAAACACTGAGACAAGACAGATGTCTAGAGAACCTGTGATAGAGGAGGTAACTGCTCACTCCTCAGAGCTGATACAAACTATAAAGGATTTAAAGATTGAAATAGAATCAGTCAAGAAGGACAATGAAAGGATTCTAAAAACTCAAGAGGAGTTAAATCAAGTTTTGATGGAAAAATTTCAGACAGAAGGGAGAAGCAAAAGATCTGAATCTAAAGAAGCTAGCCATCAGAAAGGATCTAAAAAGATGAAATTAGCTAAAGCTGATAGCAGTTCCTCATCTGAAAGATTCAGGGAACAACAAAGCTATTACTCTACTAGTGACATTTTCGAGGATGAGTTGTATAAGAGAAAGAAAAAGTACAGGCCTTATGAAGAGATTTCTGGGGAGTTCAAAAAAGTAAAACCCCAAACTTTCAATGGAGAAACTAAAAAAGGAGAGGAGGTAGAATCCTGGTTATCCGGGATGAGAAAATATTTTCAGATATACAACTATTCAAATCAGCTGAAGGCAAGAATGGCCATCTATAATCTCTCTGGAAAGGCAGATATATGGTGGCAAGATTTAAAAAGGGTCAAGGGTATTAAAGAAAAAGAGGTCAATTGGAGTACCTTTAAAAGGTACTTCAAAAAGAAATTTCTGTCAGAACAATACTATGAAGAAAGGGCCAAGGAATTTTATGAGTTAAATCTTGGATCCATGACTGTGAAGGACTTAAACAGTAAGTTTTTAAGTTTGTTAAGGTATGTGCTGTATTTAGTTGATGAGAAACCTAAAGTACAACGGTTTCTCAGCTGCCTTCCATATCATATAAAGGACATAATCGAATATGATAACCCCAAAACTCTGGAAGAAGCCATGCAGAAGGAAAATTTCTGTTTTGAACAGAACAAAAAGAAGGAAGGACTAGCCAACTGGAAGGCTAAAAAGAACAGTAATCAGCCTGAATTCAAGAAAAAGGAGTTTGTACCTTAGAAAAATTTCAGGAATAACAAGAATAGAAACCATTCTAATGGTAAGAACTTTCAGGGAAGCAAAAATGGTGCTTCTAATATATCCAATCATACTTCAAGGGCAAGGAAGCTTCTAACAATCATGGAAATTTCACTAAGAATTTCGAACAAAAGGAACCTGTTAAGTGCTGGGAGTGCAATGGCCCACACTATGCTTCAGTTTGCCCAAATCGGAAGAAGCCAAAGAGCAATATTCATACTATACAAGATGAAATGACTGTTGGAGACTTTGCAAGGACTATGCCCCGAATCAATGCAGCGTTGGAGAATCGCCAAGCTGATTATCAAACTTCCATGGTGGAAGTAGAAGGTATGGTTAACAAAACCCCTGTAACTATTTTAATAGTTCTAGGTGCTAGCCTTAGTTATATTTCACCGCAAATAGTAGAAAAGTGCAATCTGACTGTTGAAAGGTTTGATAACTCTTGGTTAGTTCAACTAGCCACTGGGGCAAAAAGGAAGGTAATTTGTTATGTTAAGGAATGTGTTTTAGATATGAATGATTTTAAAACTACTGTTAAATTAAATGTTTTGCCACTTGGCTCGTATGACATACTTATTGGTATGGACTGGTTAGAACAGCATAAGGTAGTTTTAAACTGTTTTGATAAAACCTTTACATGTGTGAATAATAATGAACAGCCTTTAACAGTCAAGGGTATTCCTAGGAAAACTGTAATCAGGCAGATTTCTGCCTTACAACTTAAAAGGGCAGTCAGGAAAGGGTGCAAAGCCTATGCTGTAACTACTATAGATGAGGCAAATAAATCTGAAAAAAGATAAAATAAAAATAGAGGATATTCCCGTGTTAAACGAATTTACTGATGTTTTTCCGGAGGAAATTCCAGGCTTGCCTCCCAGGAGGGAACTGGATTTCACAATTGAGCTGGTACCAGGTGTTGTACCCAGATCGAAGGCTTCGTATCGTATGAATATTCTAGAACTTAATGAATTAAAATCACAGTTAAAAGAATTAATAGATAAGAAATACATTCGACCTAGTGTGTCCCCTTGGGGAGCACCAGTAATCTTTGTTAAAAAGAAAGACAGAACTATGCGACTTTGCATAGATTACCGTCAACTAAATAAAATGACAATTAAAAACAGATATCCGTTGCCCCACATAGATGATCTATTTGATCAGCTGCGTGGAGCTACGGTGTTCTCTAAGGTAGACCTGAGATCAGGCTATCATCAGGTAAGAATTAAAGAAGAGGACATTTTCAAGACAGCCTTTAGAACAAGGTATGGACATTACGAGTTCGTCGTAATGTCATTTGGGCTTACTAATGCCCCAGCCGTCTTTATGTGTCTAATGAATAACATAATGCATAAATACTTAGATAAATTTGTTGTCGTATTCATCTATGACATCTTAATTTATTCTAAAAATGAAGCAGAACATAAGGAACACTTACGAATAGTCTTACAAGAACTGCGAGAGCAACAGCTCTTTGCGAAGTTCAGTAAGTGTGATTTCTTCAGGGATGAAATCCAGTACTTAGGTCATGTGGTGACTAAGGAAGGGATTTCAGTTGATCCTGAAAAGATCCGGGAAATGGAATATTGGCCAGTACCAAAAGATGTAACAGATGTTAGGTCCTTTATGGGAATTACTGGGTACTACCGGAGATTTATCGAAGGTTTTTCAAAAACCCAATCACTTCTTTGCAAGAGAAGGGTAAGAAATTCGATTGGAACTTAAAATGCGAAGAAAGCTTTAAGAAATTAAAAACTTTATTAACAACTGCGCCTATTCTAAGAATAGCAGATCCTAATAAGGATTTCGTGGTTTGTACCGATGCTTGTAATGATGGTTTGGGTGGAGTGCTGACTCAGGATGGGCATGTCATTGCCTACGAGTCCAGGAAGCTAAAGATCCATGAAAAGAATTATGCCACTTATGATTTGGAACTCACTGCTGTTATTCATGCCTTAAAAATGTGGCGACACCACTTAATAGGCAGAAAGTTTACTTTAATGACTGATAATAAGGGTCTAAAATACCTTTTAGATCAGCCCAACTTAAATGCAAGGCAAGCAAGATGGTTAGCCTTTTTAAGTGAATACGATTTCGAAATTCAACTCATAAAAGGAAAAGAAAATAAAGTAGTTGATGCTTTGAGCAGAAATGCAAAGATGAATTTTACAACAGCAACCAGTACTTATGTTTCTAATTTAAATGAACAGCTGACTGAAGGGATAAAATTGGATGAAATTTATCAAAAACTACAAGCTGCAGCTAAAGAAGAACCTACAGAAAGTTTAATAAAGTGTTATAGTCTAAATAAAGATGGATTTTTATTGTTTAAGGACAGACTGTATGTGCCTAATGTGCCTAAGGTTAAATTGTTGATTCTGGATGAAGTTCATAAAACCCCTTACTCGGGGCATCTAGGCTACCAGAAGACTGTCACCATGTTGAGAAAAGATTATTTTTGGCCTAATATGAAATCTGAAGTAGCTGAGTATATAGCTAGATGTTTGGACTGTCAACAAGTGAAAACAGAACATCAACATCCAGCTGGGTTACTGCAACCTTTGCCTATTCCTAGTTGGAAATGGGAAATAATCAGCTTAGATTTTATTACTGGATTACCCAGAAATCAAAATCAGAATGATTCAATTATGGTGGTAGTATATAAACTAAGTAAACCAGCACATTTTGTTCATGTTAAAACCACTTACAAGGCTACAAATATAGCTGACATATTTCTAAAGAAAAATTTTCAGCTACATGGTGTACCGAAGGTTATTATTTCATACAAGGATCCTAAATTCACAGGGAATTTCTAGAAATCCTTGTTTAAGGGATTAAACACAACACTGAATTTCAGCACCTCTTTCCATCCTCAGACGGACGGACAGACTGAAAGAGTTAATCAAGTGTTGGAAGATTTGTTAAGAATGTACGTCAAGGATCAGCCAGGTAAGTGGGAGGATTACTTGCATTTAGCAGTATTTGCATACAATAACAACTATCAATCATCAGCTAAGTTCAGTCATTTTGAAATTCTGTATGGGCGTAAATGTAACACTCCTATCTCCTGGAATAATCCAGTAGATAGATTAGTGTTGCGACCCGAATTATTAAAAGAAATGGAACAGATTGTAAAACAAGTGCAGGAGAACTTGAAGGTTGCCCAGGATCGGCAAAAGAGCCAAGCAGATTTAAAAAGAACTCCTAAAGAGTTCCAGGTGGGTGAGCACATGTTCATAAAGGTAAGACCAAAGAAGAGCTCCCTAAGACTAGGGAGTTGTGCAAAATTAGCACCACGTTACTGTGGTCCATTTGAAATTTTATCTAGAATTGGTCAAGTTGCATATCAGCTAGCGTTACCACCTAACTTAAAAGTGCACAATGTTTTTCATATTTCTATTCTGAAAAAGTATGTTCATGATGCTACTCATGTGATTGATTGGAACGTTGTACAGGTAGAACCATAAGGGGAAGTTCTGGTGGAACCGGACTGTATCCTAGGAAGGAGGGAAATTACTCTGCGAAACCGCACAATTGGACAGCTGAAGGTGCAATGGAAACACCTTAATCCCGAAGAAGCTACCTGGGAACTGAAAAGTAAGATGCGGGAAGCATACCCAAATCTGTTCCAGGAGGTTGCAGAGGATGAGGAATAAAGTAACATCGAGGACGATGTTACATTTTAAGGGGGTGTGTATGTCACATACCCCAATTTTGTAAAATTATGTAAATTGTTTTATTATATTCCTGAGACATTATGTTAAATTTAATGCTATGTAGGAATTGATGACTCAGCAGAGTCAACAGAAATGGAGTGTAATTTATAATATTCTATTATTAATAAATAAATTTTGGAGACAACAGCATGGGAGAGCTGTTAAAAAGAGGTTACTGGTCAAAATGGTGGATGGAACTAGATGGAAAGGCAAAAGACAAGTGGAAGCATCCTCAAACACTTCCTAAGTTGCAAGTGGCAACTTCCCTATATTTGGGGTCATGATTCCCCAAGAAAGTGGAATCAGAGCAGGTGGCTCATTAAATGACAACTAACCCAAAAAGACCTAGGCAATATTTTAAAAGTACTCAATGAAGAGAGCTGAGGCTGCTCAGATATTTTTCCAGAGAGAATTCATTCAGGTGAATGTTATTCAGGAAATTCATTGAGGAAGAGGGAAATACAGTAAGGAAGTTGTTCTAGGAGGATTGCTGCAGTAACTTGGTTGTATTACAGCTTTTTGGGCTGAGAGAACTGACTGATAGTTCTGAGTTAATATTGAGTTTGAAGACTGGTATCTGACTTTGCTGCACCTAGTTCCAGCCAGGGAGACCAGAGCAAGCTCGGGGGTCCTGAGAAGTCACTGTCTGAGCGCTCTCCAGGAGTTGGTAGGGAGGAACGGCCTCCTATTGCTGTTGTTGTCCACAGTTTCAACAGGTTCTGTCACTTATCTTTTTATGTTAATGAGTATGAATGGTTGCATGTTAGGTTTTGTTATATTGACTTTGATGCTTACTTTGGAAACTTTTAGGAAGAAAGATATCCATTGAAGAATTAGCTTTAGCATTCAGAATTATGTCATTTCTCACAGGATACACCATCTTGCTCTCCATTTAAATGTGTAAATAGTGTAGATAATGATGTAAATATAAAAAGGTGGTATTTTTATTTTGATGGGTCACGTTCTAATAAAGGATACGGTGTTGGATTCCTACTCATTGACCCAAAAGGTAATAAATTTTTTATGGTCTATCTCTTAGAACTTCAGTGCACTAACGACACTGCCAAATATGAGGCATTGACTCAAGGGCTAAGGGTTCTAATAGTTTTTGGAGATTCAGAAATTATCGTCAAGTAGGTAAAGAGTGTTGTACATTGCAACTTTGCTCATTTGAAAAATTACCAATCTGAGTTATGAAATCTTATTTCTTAGTTTGATGCATTTAATATAAATTCTATACCTAGACACCTTAATCAATAAGTTGATTTTCTATCCAATGTAGGATCTAGGCTAATACCAGCTGGAGGATTTTTCTCCAATTATTTTTCAATAGAGCTTATGTTTCGTCCTTCAATTCCTAATAATATTGTTAACTGGTGTGTCTTTGATTATGATGAAGAAATTATTGATTTCCTCACGCTAAAGGATAAATTCCAGGACTTTGCGACAGATGAGATCACACGCAATGAAAATCTATGTGATTTTTCGGTAATAAATACCCCTCATTCAATAAGTGATGCATACAAAAGGTAAGTTATGTACCTTCGCACTTAAATTTGAATTTTTTTTATCTTCAGGACAAATTTAAGAAGCAAACCAATTGAAAAACACATAGTTCTAGTTTTCAGTTCGAGGTAATTGATTTAGGTACATAAGATAATACTAAAAACATTATTTTGGATTTAAATTGCACCCCTCATGAAAAACTAGCCTTCATTACATTGTTCATGGAATACATAAATGTGTTCGACTGGACTTATAGCGAGATGAAAACATTCGACCCAAATATAATTCGACATGTGATTCCTTAAAAACCACAAGCTTTTAAACCATTCCAACAGAAATTAAGGAAAATGAATCCCAATTTGTAGCCATTGGTAAATAATGAATTACTTAAATTATTAACTACAACGATTATTTTCCCTATAAGATACCGTCAATGGGTTGTGAATTTAGTCCCAGTGAGGAACTACTTTACATAATCTACTATGTCAATTGTCAAACAATTGCTATGGTTCAAGTAAAAATATTAATCTATTGATAGTATCTATTTTTAACCTCTGAGCATGGTGGGAATTATGAGAGAAGTTGATTGTTTTTAGAAAATTATATAAGATCTTCCCATCTCTTCATTTGTTATCTTAGATAAGTCTTCATATATCCCTATTTCAACATTTTTTCTTGAGCCATAGTACATTCTTCCTCTGATATTTTCTCATCCTTGCTTTGTGAATTGTGGTTTTCATATTCTGTTTTAAGATCCCTATCATTTGAAGTTCATTAATTTTCTTGTTTAGTCATTTTAATTTCATCTTTATGAGAAACATTGCACTCTTTACTCCTCTACACCTTTATCACTCTCCCTTTGGATGGATATATTTCATTAGGACTCCTAGAATCCCAAGCCTTGTGACTAATCTTGTTGCAGTCCCAACATTTTAGAACATGCTTGGAAAAGTTATATCTTCTTCCATAGTTCAAATGTTTGTGTCCATAATCATTACAGGAAAAAGGTAACAGTTGAATGATGGTTCATACCTGGATATGTAATTCCATCCTAATTTTGCATAAATTTTGTGATTGTTTTGCACTGAAGATTATTTCCTCTTTTCATTCGAAGGTTCACAAACTTGTTTTCTTCTTCCATTATTTCCTTGTGAAAAGGATGGATCTGCTTCATTTGAGTTTCCATTTTATTTGGCTTGAGGATATTTTGAAATCTCTCTAATATCAAAGCAAATTCCTAATTTGCAAAATATAGGCTTTTGCCTCTTGACTATTTCATTCAATGCTTCTGAGTTCTTGTTATGTTTTTTATTTAACTCTTGTTCCTTGTCAAATCCTTGAACGTCTTCCTTAAGTTGAGAATTTACAATTTTCAACTTGCTTTCTTCATTGTAACTAGTATTCAACTATTTCTCTATCAAATCCATGTCATCTTGAATTTCTTGTAGTTGATCAACTAGATTTGTATGTTCTTTCCTTAGTTCTACAAGTGTTTCTTCTAGATGGTTAATCTTTCTTGTTGGATCATTTTCAGGACTCTCTCAATTGGTTTCTCTTCTTCCTTTAGTTTCTTATTCAAATGTTCAATAGTTTTTCCTTACTTCTTAACAAGGTTTCTCAGGTCATGAATTTCTTCAAGGGATACCTCTAATCTGCTTCTAAATCAACTAATGCTTCTTCCTCATCCTCAATTTCTTCCCTTTTGTTGTTTTTTACCTTCGATATCTACTTGTCTTCTATGTCTAGAAATAAGATATATTTTCTTCCTTCATTTGTGCTATCATCTTCATCTTCATCATCATCTGAAGTTTATTTCCATGTCTTTGTGTAGAAGCTTTTCTTTTTGGGATAGGCTTCCTTATAGTAATTCCCTTTTGTCTTGTGCTCAAAATTTTCATTTAGAGGATACTTATTTGCAAAATATCCAATCTTTCCACACTTAAAACATTTCAAATGTAGTTTTCCTTTGTAATTACATGTTCTTTTCCTCACAAAATTGTTCATTTCTCCATTAGATTCTTCACTTGAGTGTGAAGAGGAATGAGAAGGGAATTTCTTCTTGTTGATTTCCTTAATTTTTGCTTCTTTAGAATTTGGATCCTCAATTCTCATTTCATAAGCTACGAAAATTCCTTGCAACTCATCCATTATCGTTTTCTTTAAATTCCTCATTTCAAACACACTTAGGGATTGAATCTCATTGGTAAAGTCCTTAATACCCTTTGTACTATCACATTATTATCACTATCTTCACCAAGTCCTCTAATTGTATTCATTAGTTCATCAAATCTATCAAAGTATTCTACAAAAATTTGTTCTTCCATCATCTTTAAGGATTAAAACTTGCTTCTAAATGTCTACAATTTTCTCCTTGAATCTTTGTATCTCCTTGATAAATGCTTCCATGTTTTCCCCATATTTATTTTGTGGTTTCACATTGCATTACATTTACAAATTATGTCTGCTCTAGATCACTCATAATTTCATTACTTTCCCTTGCATTTTGTTTACTTTCTTGCTTTCCTACTTGATCTTCTCACTCTTTGGTGTCCATTGACTATAGTCTCCTTACATGAAATCCTAATGCCATCAAGTAGGTTTCTATTCTTTTACTCCAAAAGGCATAATTTTTTCCATGAAATAATGGAGCCTTGTTTCTAGAGAATCCTTCATGAGTATCCATGTGTGTTATTTAGTATCTCCATTAAGTTATTTAGACTGGTATGAAAGTTTTCTCTGATACCAATTGTTGAACACACTAGGGTCACTGAGAGGGGGGGTGCATCAATGTCCTACACCTTACTTACATTTTCTCTTAGTCAATGACTTCACCAAATAGATACATGCATTTATAAACATTCATTAACCATAAATATGATCCTATCAACAAAGAGCACACATGTATTCAAAGGGTGTATATTAAATTCAGAAATCTATTTAATAAACTCAATAGAATAAAATTACATCCAATTGGTGATCATTTATATAAGGCTTGGTCAACCACAATTTGTGATAAGCCCTCATTGTCTTCTATGTTTATGGTAATCATGGTAATCTGCACGTAATCCCTAATTGTCTTCTCTGCAAATGATGGCTTCCTCAATGCTTCTTTTCTGCATCCATAGGAAATTGTTGTGCCAATGTTAATTCTTTTTATCCCATGAACAATGTTTCCCACGGAAAATGTTTTCCTCACTATTAACTTCTACCCACGAATATATCCATCCCACAAAAGTTATGCTTTAATTAATCTGTCAATAAATTTGTTTTCTGCAATCAAGTCTTCATCAAGAGTGCCTCTTAAATATATCAATAAATCTCTCCTTCAAACCTTCAATAAGTTGTTGATCTCTCATCCTTCTTTATTACTGTTCCTTTGTTTACTACTATTCCCAATCAAAATTTTCTTATCTCCTATGAATTCCACTCAATTCACTTTTTAATCTTTTGTTTGTGACTTACACCAAAATGAGGTGCGCCCTTTTCTTATTTCTACATGTCTACCTTTGTTACAACTTTGCATTAGAGTTGACCTTCACTTTCATGAAAATAACTTTTCTTTTTATAAAATATCTTTTGTATGTCCAACTTAACATTTTAATAATAACTTTTCTTTTTACCCACCACCAACAACAAATTGAAAAACTAAATTAAATAATTTAATTATTAACTTATTATATCAAAATTATTTTTTTAAAATTAATAATTTAAAATAATAATAACAAACAATAATATAAATTTAAAATTTCTATTTAAAAACAAAAATAATATCTATTAAGATCAATGATGATGATGATGGTTAACGTCCCCTGAGACCAAACTTTGGTCTATCAGACCTATAGAAACAAATTATGTTTGTTTTAAAATTGTATTCATATGCTCAAAGAGCTCAGAGAGAAGTGTCTCAATCTCACTATAGTTTTGACACGTTAAAAGACTAGTAAGATCGGTATTGCAACAAAGATTATGACACTGAGATCTAATGTGGGTGTACGCAAAGAACTCTAAGAGGAAGTGATTTTTATCCTCAATGTTCATATTCTCACAGAGATGGAAAATCCTTTCCACCCATGGTGTTTTAGGAACTGCCCAACGACCCGTTTCACTATGGAGCTCATGAGAGTTCGTTCTTATCTTGGCTATATTAATTTTTTTTCTTTGAACTAGTTAAAACAAAGAGATACTTTTGATCTTCTAGAGCAGGGTTGATGACCTCCTTATAATATCTTAATTTTCTTTTAGCCTCTAAATATTTCTCACACCACATTTTCTCTTTAAATTTATAAGTAACAATATTTTTAATGTTATTAATATTTTGCAATGCAACATTTTCGTTGATCGTCCAATGGCCTAACCAAGTCCTGATATCTTTATACCAACCTCGCTTGACCCTTAGGTGGTTTTAAATGGAATTTAAAGCTAGCTTAAGAAGTCTATGGTCTCCCATGTTAATGATTTTATGCTTGTACAACATTATTATTACGAAGTACAATGGAATCAAAATTATCACACAAAATTATAATTGCATAAACTTCCCATTGATCTATTCCAATGTTATATTTATTTACAAAGTCACCACCACCGAATTAAAAAAATAAATTAAATCATTTAATTATTAATTTATCATATCAAAATTATCTATTAAAAATTAATAATTTAAAATAATAATAACAAACAATAATATAAATTTAAAATTTCTATTTAGAAACAAAAAAAATATCTATTACAATCAATACAAATATTATTACCAAGTAAAATGGAATCAAAGTTTTTCTTTTTTTCCACAGAAAAAAACCATTTATTATTTGGAAAACAATATACAATCCACAGATAGACCAATAACTAGTATTGTCCATTGTTAATAGTTTCTGACCAAAAGCCAAATATATCTTATACTGATTATAAATCAAGTATAAACTATCCATCACTTAGAAGAGGCATTATACAACACTCTAATCACACATGTCCATTGCATCAAACCATTTACAAAACTGGGCATGACCAACCCTTAAAACATCAAAATTAATCATAGAACTAGTTATCACAGCACAAACAGTTCATTAATCTTTCAAAAAATCAAAACAAGGATCAAAAGATCGTCCTTTATCTTCAGCAAGAAACTCCATCCTTCGCCAAAACCTGTACAAAGTGATTTAATAAAACATGACATAGTTGAAACATTCAACTGCCTGATGCTTAAAAATCTGCCAAGATCCATTCAAAACGTTAGATCCATCTTTTGCTAATAAATCTGCAAGTGTATTTCTTTGTCGATAAATATGCATAAAGTGCACAGACTCAAACATATCTGCCAATCTATTAACTTCAAGCAAAATCTGCGCAAGCTGAATGTTTTGAATGCGGTACTTACCAGTGGCCCAATTGATAACAAGCTGAGAATCACCAAAAAAATGCAAATGCTTATAGTTATGTTCCAAAGACAGAGTAAGAAGAAGCTTTAATCCAAAAAGCTCAGCAAAATTATTAGTTCCAAGACCCAAACCAGCTTTGAAAGTAAAATAGTGTTCATCTGAAATATAGAGCAATCCCCCAGCACCACAAATTTTAGGATCCCCTACAACCGAACCATCAAAATATCCCCAAGGATATGATTTATCAACTACTTCTTCCACAACATGTCTAAATCTGATAATCTTGTCTTGTGGAAAAGAACTCAACAAACCCAGACAGAAAGATGAAACCTGGAAAGGAGATAACACATAATCCTCAAAACAGCTTTGATTTTGCGCTTTCCAAATAAACCGTAACACATTAATTGGGAAAGACCTAATGTGTTTCACTTCTCCTTTCATGCACCAATTTCTCAGACATAAACTGACTGAAGTTCCAATCCATAAATTGTTTAACCGCAACTTGGCCTCTAATTCATTCTATACTCTTCTGGTAAAAGAACATTCCACAGCTAAATAAGCATTAAACTCTCAATCAAAATTATCACACAAAGTTATAATTGCATAGACTTCCCATTTATCTATTCGAATGTTATATTTATTTACAACGCTTTTATGAAAAATAGTATTTTTTTTTATCTTTTGATTTTTTTAAATAACACTTTAATAAAGAAATTTCCTATAAAATGGTGGTGTGAATTGAATATGTCCTTCAGAAAGTTAGAGCATTTCTTTATTTTGTATTTGATTTTCTTCTTTGATTGTTGCTTTAATAAAAATATTCTTTTACAAAAAATTGTGATTTTAATTAAAAAAATTATACAGTAAAATAAATAATTTCACGTAAAAAATGATGTTACTTAAATAAGGTGACACATTATCCAAAGATTAGTTAAATTTACATAACATTCTTATGTCTTCTATGCCGACAAAGTGTATCCTTCCAACAAAGCAAAGATAATATATGACATGGCAAAGTGCATCTAGAAGTGCGTACGATCCACCGTCCAATCGGAAGCTAAGCACCTTGGGAGGAGCGAGAAATATCTTTTTCTTTTTATCATACATTCGCTTTGCCTTTGGATTCTTTTTTTTTAAGGAAATGTGGCAAGGACGCCGACATATAATCCAGTTGTTTATCATAAACTTGGCTCTTAGTTTAGACGGTATTTTGAAATTGGTTTAGCATATTAATTGTAAATGATAAATTTTCCTTCGAAGGATTTCCCTTTTACTCATCAATTATACACTTGATCTGCGAAACCACAGCTTTTGGTTTATCCTATTTTCAATAGTTCACCGTCAATGGTTAATATTCCCTCAAAGTAAAACAATGTTTAATAAAAAAAAATTCTCATATTGAACCTCTTACACTGATTATACTTATTCTTTGCCTTTCACTTTAAGAATACAAATCTTCGAAAATATAGAAGGCGGTTATTATTCTTTGAAAAAGAAATTGGAGATATAATACTTATTCTTTTTCTTTAAAAAAATTTAGAGAAGGACCTATTCTTTGAGAAAGAAATTGGAGGTATAATACTTATTCTTATCCTTTCATTTTAACAATGCAAATGCAAGAAGACATAGAAGTGACTTATATTTTTTATGCAAAGAAATGGGACATACAATACTTAGTTTTTGCCAATCACTTTAACAATGCAAATCTTAGAAATCTTAGAAGACATAGAGAAGGGACTTATTTTTTGAGAAAGAAATTGGAGATATAAGTATGAGGAACCAGGAAAATGTTTTTGTCTCATGCATCTCGCGTATTTATCAAAATGTTTTATTTTAATTGAGGTGATGTATATTTAAAGTTTTCAAACTGGTAACCAAGTAAAATTTTGGAGTTAGCATAATCTTTATTTGGCTTCAAATATTATTGAATATGGAATTGAGGTCGTCTTTTGTTATATAAATGATCTTAGTATGTTGAAATACTATTGAAGTGTTCCTTATTTTATGCATATATTTGATCACCTAATTTTAATGGATCTATGCATTGAATGCTTATTCCTTTCGCAAAATAATTATAATCAAAGTAATTGCATTCGGCACATAATGTTTATTTTGTAATACATCTATCGGCTTAACTTGTTATGGATTATTGAAGAGTTCATGGCCTCATTGTTTATTATATGGATTTTATTATTTTATAAAACATCTATCAACTTGACTTGTTATGGATTATTGAAGGGTTCATGGCCTCTTTGTTTATTATATGGCCTCATTGTTTATTATTGGATAAATTTTATTTATAAAGGATGTATTGTATTGATGCTTACGATCATAGCTTATTTGTTGTGACATTGTGCCAAATCTTTATTACATTGGGTGGTGTTCATCTTTGCTTTGGATTTTTTACAAGTTTCAATACAGTGTTTGGTTTTAATATCATCTATGGATGATAGTTTTAATATTATCTATTGATGAGCCTCCAATTATTGCCACCATCCTCCTTGGCATTTAAATATTTATGGTGGAGCTTACTACATGTCTTTTTTTCTATACAAAGACTTTAGGCTATATCTAATCCCTGCAATTCAAATAAGCCTTTGCATTTACTTTTTTTTCAGAGATTCTGTCATCTCCTTCTTTGCCACGTACACAATAGAAACATGCCCATTTTAATGTTCTAGTTATATGCAAGCAAGCTCATTTTCCCTCTTTTCAAGTTTAACCCCTATTGTTGGTATTCATTCCTAAAACACCTACTCAACAAACTCTGCATCAATACCTTTCTTGTGTTTTGGTGGTTTAGATGGTGCTCAACACGTATCGTTCATTCATTCAAAAAGAAACTCAACACAGAGTCTTGGTTGTATACTAAAGGCATGTTATCTCTACACGTGGTAAAATTTCTTAGTTGAAAAAAGTGCATCATTTTGTATAATTTGGGTTTCCTTCAATCGTTTTTCTTTTCTTTGTGTAGTCCGAACCTATTACGTCCTTCCCTATCTATATTGCAGGTTCACTAACTGAGCATCTAGTACCATGTCTAAATGACCTTTCAATTTATCATTGTTACCTTTTTGTTCCTTTTAGTAATAATTCTATTACATAATGGTTGTATTAAACTTAAGAATTGTGTTTCTCTCCTTAGCAATAACGACTAACATTGCTCTTTGACAGTAATTTGAGGGAGATAAAAGGGTTTGTAATTTAAATTGTTCATATAACCTCCCCTTTTGAAAATTTAATATGCAAATTATTTTGATTATTGGTAAAAATGGCCTAAAGAATATTAACATGGTCAAAATCTTGTGGCTTGCAACACAACTCTATTTAAATTAGACTAGCATATGTTATTGAAATTAAAAGGACTTCACTTTCGCATGTTAAGTTGTTTCAAGTGTTTTGAGCTACTCATCCTCATTATATTCAACTCAAATATTTTTAATGAATTTTCTTTAGTAATTATCTCCCTTTTCGCTTCTAGTTTTACCATTTCAAATCATTCCTTCCTCATTTTTCATTCCACCCAACCTTTTCCCCCTCACTTTGAAATATTATTGAGAAACTCAAGTTTCCTAAGTTCATTGTCCATCCATTGGCATAACCCTAGTGGTTTTTCATTTCATCATTATATGTCCCATTTATTCATACCCAATGATTATTATGAAGTATTAAAGTCACCCTACAAACCTCTAAAGAAGATACTGTAGATTATCATTACATGACAAGATATATAATTCGGTAAACACTATTTGTGAATGAAAGTTTTGCTTCAGGGTTTATCATGCTAATCGTATTACAATACTTGAAGTTTATTGAAGCAATATGTTCCTATTTTCATGGTTTGCATCACTTCTTATTGACGACTTCGATTATACAGAAATAGACTTTAGAGAATATTAATTTGAGATAGTATTTTGGAACGAGCATGTAGTTTATGCATATATTAAATCTCTATTGAGGCAATTCCATTTTGATTACTCATTGTTTATTGTTTGTATTTCAATCCATTTCACTTACTCAAAGTCATCCAGTTGTTTTTTTCTATACAACTCTTACCTTCCCAAACATTGATAATGGCCCCCAATTTTTATGATAAATTTGCATTATATTTCTTAGAGATTAATTTCAAGATATTAA
>LPNX010807262.1:8880-19653 GCA_001517045.1 Pseudotsuga menziesii
ATGTTATTTTCCGGAATTTGACATGTCGATAATCATATTAATGAAATATATTTACGAGAATATATTTACAAAGTATCTTATTTATAAGAATATATTTAATAATGAAATTGGAACTTCGACATTTCTTTATTTGAAAATATGAAACTTTCGAGATCGAAATGTTGGAAATAGAAAATCAGTACATGTGCACTTCTTTATTTGAACACTTTGCATTTCTGATTTGCGAAATGTCAGAAATCAGAAACTCAATTCTTGTGGAATTTACAGTCGGACATACGACATAGGATTTTCGGAATCTTGTTTCTTAATGCAAAAATGGAACCCCAAAAATTGTAAATTGGAAGTCGGAACATGTGCATTTTATGATTTCGTACATGTAAAATATTCGGAATCCTCATTTTCGGAAATTGAAAATGCGCAAATCCAAAATTGATATATTGCTTTTTGTTATTCCAAATCATAGTATTTTCCCAATTCTGACATGTCAAAAATCGGATTAATGTTATATATTTATGAGAATATATTTATAGTGATATGTTTTTTAGAGGCTTTCGAACAATTTTGCAGTTCATTTCTCTCAATTTGTCATAGCCATTGCGAATATTTTTCCCTTGCGAAGATTTTGCGAGTTTCAATATATTTGGGTTTAGCCTATGATTTTCTGCGGCAGCTTTTGTGTGTTTAGAATCTCAGTTTGGGGTCAATTTGATCGTGCTTTTGTTTCACTGCTGGTTCAAGTGATAAAATATATTTTTCCCGTGTCTCCTCATTCACATTAATGTTTCATCAATGCATTGTTGCTTAGTTAAAGAAATAAAGTCTGTCATTTGAGATAAGCATGGGTATATATCTTCAATTTTTCTCATCTTATGACGATCTCCGATTCGCTGCTAAACTACCTTTTCTTTACACATATAAACAGGCCTCCAGGTAACCACTATTTCTTACAATTTTCCTTTGTTTTTCTTATATTTATTTTGTTGTACTTTGTTTACACTTCAAGTTTCCATCAGAAAATTTTGAACCTTGGTAAATTTGCAGCTATTCCTTAGCACTTCATTTAGTCTGCTTATGGCATGTATTGCTTATGTTGACTAACTGAAAATGTTGCTTATGAGACCAATTGAAATAGTGTTCCTATGTTTCAATTGATTCTTACTCCCTTGCTTTGTTTTAAACCAAGTTTAGAGACCAAATTCTCCCCAAATTTACAGGGAGACCGATGAAAAATCACATAGAGAAAATTTAAAATAGGCATGAACTTAGCAGAGGAATAACTTATGCGAAATTAATACAAACAGTGAAAATAAAACGTGGAAATCAAGATTTTGGAATTCAAAATATCGGAAATATGAACACCGAAATGTTCCTATTTTAAAACAAAATTTCTCGATATGTTGCAAAATCGAAAATCATAATATAGCATGTTCCTAATTGGAAAACACACGACATAGATTTCCATCATTAACTGCATGGAAGGAATATTGGATACTATGAAATGACATTGTTTTAGAGATATGCACCAGTATCCACTTAATTTTATTTGCAAAGCTCAAATGTTGCGATTGACAAAATCCGTAAGAAGGTGAAAGAAAATACTATTTAGACTTTATTTCTCTGAAAGTGCAGCTCTGCCTCAAAATTTTGATCATAATGCTTCATATTTAATGGTTCGGAAGGAATACTAGATATTGTAGGTAAAATTTTACATATAAGCATCATAATTTAGTTATTTTTATTTGCAAACCTAAGCATCACCTTTCTACTTAAATTTTGCATCAAGATCATTAGAAAAAGTCAACTCAAGAGAGGCAAAAATTATAAAATAAGGATTTAAAGCAAGGTCGCCAAAACCTACAATGGAGAGACACAATCGAATCCTATGCAGTAAGGAATCTTGCTTCAAGACAGTGGCTATGCTTCAATTTATTCCTATTGAGACAGTATGTTCTAATTTCTGTTTCCATGACTTCCTATTTTCAATTAATATTTCGATTACATTATAACATCACATTGGATTATTTCATTTAAAAACTTCAGTGCTAAACTGTCATTATATAAAAATCTATGAAGAACAACATTATATATATGACACTGTTGGAAAAAAAAGTTTAAGATGAATGAAAATGGAATTTTCCTCATTGATGTTAGATAAATTTGTTTTATACACAATGACAATGTTGAAGAAGCTTAAAAAGAACCAAATGTGTCAATAATTATTATTTTCATAATAAAAATAAGGTAGCAAACACCAAATCGCAATGGTACAAAGTGATGTGTTGGACATTCATCTGCGCTACAATCCTCACCCATTTCCATAAGTTTTGCTAGCTAAATTTTGACACATTTTGCTAGCTAACATGCAACCATTTCCATATGTTTTTGCACTTCCTTTGTTCTGTAGACCCTTCGTCGGCTGTAGAACTCGAAACTTATCTTCCCCTCTCTTCACACTCCAGCCTTTGGTATCACCATGTTGCCATTTTTTTCTTCTGCAACCATGAGAGGGGATGTAATGACGCTTAGGAGTACAGTTTTTGTGCATAAAAAAACCATAAATAATATCCAAATGTTATTTGCCTCAATAGGAGAGTCTATTTATTCACTAAATCTTACAAATGTTATCATGATTTCAGGATTTTCATGATGTAGTATATATCTATAACTTGGTATTAATGTGATCTATATATAATTCCCTTATCTCGTGGACTATGCAAAAGTTCACTTAAACGGTGATATGAAAGCCCAAAATGGGAGCAGAATCCAAGATGTGAAATATGTTCGATTTGAAAGATTTGGTCTTTGGAGCGCGTGCTATTGATGATGATTTAATGATTAAGCAAGATATTTCATATATTTAATGATTAAGTGACAAGGATATATTTATACCATCATAACAAGGCATCGATCAAGTGACAAATGTGAAGTTTACACACTATGGGATAACTTAAGGCTGACAACAAGTGAGGGTAATAGTCACTTCTGCAATTAATATAATGACGTGATAATATTTCAGTACGTTCAAGTTACCTTTGGAATTGTCCAAGAGATAAGGGAATTATATACAAATGATATTAATCAAGAAAATTCATTATAGATATATATATCATCATGAAAATCCTGATCTCATAATAACATTTTGTAAGATTTAGTCAATAAATATCATGATAGGACATTTATGAATTCAGAAACCTATGGGACAATAGAAAGGTATTAGCATCCCAGTTTGAATCATCGGATAGAGGTGTACAATTTCGGATTTGTGCATTTTCAATTTTCGTCAATGAGGATTCCAAATATTGTACGTGTTCAAATCATAAATTGTGCATGTTTCGACTTCCAATCTCTGATGTTTGGGATTCCGAAAATCCTATGTCCTATGTTTTGCATTAAGAAACAGTATAAAGTCCAATTTTAAATTCCGCAAGATCCACGATTCCAATTTTTGACATTTCGCATTTCGGAAATGCTAAGTGTTCAAATAAATATGTGGGCATGTACTAATTTCCTATCTCCAACAGATCATTTTGTACCATTACAATTTGGTGCTTACTTCCTTATTTGTATTATGAAAATAATTATTATTGACGCCTTCTATTCTTTTTAAACTTCTTTAACATTCTCATTGTGTATAAAACACTTTTGTCTAACATCAATGAGCAAAATTCCATTTTCATTCAAGTTAAACCTTTTTTTGCAATAACGATCATATAAATAAATGTTGTACTTTATAGATTTATATATAATGACATTTTAGCAAATAAATATGAGGAAATCCAGATTCTATTCATTTGATTCTCTCTCATTTCTAAGTCTTCTTACAGTGAATGTAGAAATAATTTTTCCACCTGTTCACATGTAGTATGTCAACAATGGTAGCGACATATACATAAATTCTATGTGTTCAAATAGGAATATGTCCATGTTTCTATTGCCAAATTTTGACACTTTGAAATTCGAAAATGTGTGTCAAATTTTTTCCAGTAAGGAACATGATAGCTTCTGACTTGCGATTTTACAACATATCCATAAATCCTATGTAAAGAACATTCACAATGAAATAACCTTATTCCCAAACAGAATCCTATGTGTTCAAATACGAATATGTCCATGTTCCTATTGCCAATTTGCAACACTTTGAAATTCAAAAATGTGTGTCAAATTTTTTCCAGTAAGCAACATGCTAGCTTCCGACTTGCGATTTTACAACATATGCAGAACTCTCGTGTGTTCAAATAGGAACATGTCGGTATTCCTATTTCCAATATTTCGGCATCCGAAATAAGTTGTTCCTCCACTAAGTTCATGCCTATTTTAAAATCACTATCTGTTATTTAGGAATCTGGTATTTCCGACATTTAGGAATAAGGAACACCATTCACAAGTATGACTATTTTGGATTGCAGAAATCCTATATCATATATTTTTCAATAACCGATATTTCGGATTCTATAATTTTTATGTGCGAAAATAACGAACATATTTATAAGAGTAACTAATAAATATTTAGAATCAATCTAGCATTCCATAATAATTCTACTTATATTCCCAAGCACAAATTTCATGAACTCATATAAATTTCATTTTACTATTTTCAATCCCCCAATTTCTGATATACTATATATCTATATCTTGGGATCAATGTCAACTGTATATAATTCCCTTATCTATTGGATGACGAGATAAATCACTTAAACGTACTGAAATATCGTAACATCATAATAACGTCGCTCCTTGCTGCCATAGCGTGATTATATTAATTGCACAGCTGACTGTCACCCTCAATTGTTATCATAATGTCAGCATAACAACACCCTTTTTTGTTTGAATATCATCATATTAATCTGAGATGTGACTATTACTCTCAGTTGTCATGACCCTCAGGTCATCTCACACTATTTCAAGTCCACATTTGTCACATCATGCATCCAGTAAACAACAAACAACAAATCTTTCAAATCCAAGAAATTTTAGTCATAATAACATTTCGGAATATTTACTCAATAAATAGAGCCACCTACTAAGGAAAAGATTATCTCGACGTCGTTTATGGTTTTTTATTTGCACAAAAATACCACTCGTAAACCTCATTATTACCCCTCTCATGGCTGCTGAAGAAAAAATTCACAGCATAGTGATATCAAAGTGTGGAATGGGAAGAGATAGGAAGATAAATTGGCAGTACTATTAATCTGTCACAGTAATCTAGGGACTAAAATATAGTCTCATAAGAGATTTCATATAATTAAGCATGGAAATGGCATGATAATGCTGCAAAATGAGGATCAGCTCTATATAATCAATAAAGAATGAGTAATACAATACAAGGGTCATGCAAGATGCATGAATCCCAAGACAATTCGAATTCCCAAGGAGGTCATTCGAATTAAATGAATGGGTGTAGCTTAACTGAATGTCAACCACAATAAACACACCTAGTTAACCCACTGATCAAGCCATGATTGACTCAACTAAGTCCTAACTGTATCAAAGTGCAATGTATGACTGAGTAACTGAAAGTAGCTTAGACACATGTCACTGCATGCCAATCAACAAGTGGTAGCGCATCATTAACTCCAATGAACCCCGATGAGGTTAACTGAAGTCAAACTGGTCATAAGAAGTGGTTGGAGGCTCCCTAGTTGTCTCCAGTTCATAAATAATAATAATCAAATAATCAAATAATGAATGGAGGCACCTTTACAACTCATCTTAACTGATTGTTAGGTGAAACAACAATCAGTTAGCAATTAGGTGCACTTCTGACACTTAGTTCACCCTAGAATGGCTCCTCAATTGAAGGAGGAAGCCCAGTTAGCCTCCCTAATTGATGGAGGAATCCTAGTTAACCTCCATGATTGAAGATGAAGGCTTAGTTGGCCTCCTTGATTGAAGGTAGGTGTGGCTGTGCTCATCCTGATGTCATAGTGTGCTCATTTGATTCCGATTAAGTCAATTAAACATAGGATAGTGGTTTAACAAGGCCAAATTAACCAAATTAAGTGTGCATGTTGGGTAAATGACTCCAACACCCCCCTTAATCTATACTCAGGAGGAGTAAAAATAAAATTCATGAAATTCTAGGGCCCCAGAAACAATGGCCATAGATCACCCTGTACAATAATGTAACTCAAACAATGCTCAAAATAAATCTAAGTGAGGAAAGAGGGAAAACCCAGTGGGAAAAACCCTTACTTAAGATGACCACTGGAAAAAAAATCTGATCACCCTGATGAACTCACCCCCAATAGTGAGCGGAGGTAAGTGAACTTCTTCTCTGAAAAGATCCTGGTGAAGATGTCTGCAATCTTCTCATCAGTAGGGCAGTATTACAAAATGATGGTCCTGTCATGCACTAACTCTCTGATGTAGTGCATGTGTATCTCTACATGATTGGTCCTCTTCCTGGTAACTGGATCTGTAGAGATCTTAACAGCACTTTGATTTTCACAAAATAGGACAGTGGACAAATTACTACCAAGATCAAACTCTGAAAGAATGCCTTGCAACCAAACAGCTTGGATGCAAGCATTCACCGCTCCTCGGTACTCAGCCTCTATTGAAGACAAAGCTATGGTGGCCTAATTTTTGCTATACCAATAAATGGGGCCACCACCAAACATGAAGACATATTCGGAAGTAGACTTCCGATCAATAGAATCACATGCCCAATCGAAATATGTGTAACCAACCAGCTCTAGCTTGGATTCTGCAGCATAGTGAATGTCGTAGGTCCTGGTTTCCTGAATATACTGGAGGATCCTCTTGGATTCCTTCCAATGAAGATCATGAGGCTACTACATGTATCTTGACACATCATTCACAGCATAACATATCTCATACCAAGAATGAGTCAAGTAAAGCAAGCTACCAATCAACTATCAATAAATAGGGTAGTCCATGGGAGGTGTGCTTTTTCCTTATTCAAGGCTGATCCCTAAAAGGAAAGGGAATAGAGAAGCCTTACATTCAGCCATGTTAAAATTAAATAACAGGTCTGATATTTATTTGGACTGAGTGACCATTACCCCATCAATATTTTTCTCAATTTCGAGCCCCAAATCGCTCATTTCAAATGCATTGTGGAGGGCAGTTTTTATGACTGAAATAGAAGCAACTGTGCTACCTGTAATCAGTAAGTCATCAAAATATAAAACAATAATAAAAAAATTACCATCATACTATTGTAGATACACATTCGGACCTGATTTAAACCTTTGTAATTTTTGTGAGAGAAGGAAGGCATCCATGTTGGAATACCACTCTCTTGGGGCCTGTTTTAACCTGTATAGTGACTTCTTTAGTTTGCAAACCAAAGATGAATCAGAAATGTAGCCCTCGAGATGATTCATGTATACCTTCTCATGAATATATCCATGTAGAAAGGTATACTTAATATCCATATGATGCATTTCCCAGTGCTTAGATGAAGAAATTTCCAAAACAAGGCGGATGGAGTCCATTTTTGCAACCGGTGCAAAAGTCTCATGATAGTCCACACCTTGGACTTGGGAGAAACCTTTTGCTACCAGAATTGCCTTATATTTGCAGGTTGTGCCATTGGCAGCAACCTTAGTCTGAAACACCCACTTGTATTGAACCAATTTCCTCCCCAGAGGAAGAGAAACTAGCTCCCAAGTAGTGTTTTTTCTAAAGAGAATTCATCTCTTCGTCCATGGCAGCTTGCCATCTAGGATCCTTCCAAGCATGGTAGTAAGACTTAGGATATGAAATTATCTTTAAATAACAAGATTTGGACAGAAAATAATCAGGACAAGAGAGCGCAATACCTGCTCTTTGGAAATCAGACCGAGTTCTTCTTGGATCATCCCAGTTTCTAATGTTTTCACCTGCGGATGAGAGTGTCTGTATGGCCCAAGTTGGGAGATGATTTTGTAATTTATATTATGATTTGGAATATTATTTTTTATGTTCACTAATATCAGAAATCAGAGGATCCAAATCAGGGTCATCACCCCCAATTCCTTCATCCAAATATTCAGTAGAATAGGAAGGAAATTCAACAATTTTCGAGTTCTACCTCCTGAAGAGGCTCATTGAACCGGACACTCCTTTCAATGATGATTTGTTTTTTTCTGATATCTAGTAGCTTGAAACCTTTATATTAATCAGGATATCCAATAAACAAACATTCGTTGTTTTCCAGTTACAAATCCCTCCTTTTATCATTCGGAAACACCATGAGATTCGACACATTCGGCTTGTGTCCGAAGTAGGATTCGAAAGGGGTCTTCCCTTTCATAGATCAGTGTGGAACTCTGTTTTGAATGTATGCTAGAGAATTCATGGCTTCATCTCACAAATTTTCAGCCAACTTCTTTGCTTCCAGCATGCAAGTGGCCATCTCCTTGAGAGACCAATTCTTTCTCTTCGCTACACCATTTTGTTGGGGAGTGTAGGGGACCAAATGTTGGATCTCAATACCAATTTGGGAACATATATGTAGAAACTCATTACTAATATATTCCCCACCATTTTCAGATCTCAAAATCTTGATCTTTTTTGCAAATGCATTTTCAATCAGGGCCTTCAAATCAGTGAATTTTTCCAAGACTTCCGACTTCTTTTTGATAAAAAAGACCCATGTGTATCTAGCAAAGTCATCTATGAAAGTGAGAACATACCTTGATCCATTCATGGATGTGGTAGGCATGGGTCCGTTGATATCAGAATGTATTAGCCCCAAGATGCACGATGCTCGGCTTTTCTTCCCCCGATCAAACTTATGCTCAAGGGGCTTTCCAACAACACAACCCTTGCAAATTCCGGTGGTAGCTTTGATGCCCGGGAGGCCTTCAACCATGGAATTATTCTGTAATTGCTGCAAGTACTTGAAGTTCAGGTGGGAGAACCTCTCATTCCACAGTGTACTAACCTCATTTCCATGAGTCAGCAATGCGGTGGGCTTTGCATCCGCCACAAAATGGGAGAACTCGTAAGCTTTTGCATGATGGTTTGCAAGGCATTTCATTATCATCTAGGCTAAAGGAGACTCTCTTGGGAAATCCCATATGTTTCATTTGATAAACACTTAGAATGCTTGATGCAAGAGATGGTACATATAGAACATTGGAAAAATAACCATGCTCAAGATTTACAGTACCTTATCCTTCGGATATGATTGTGGAGTCATCTCCCATGTGGATGGGAATGGTTTTTCCAGTCTCCAAAGATGAGAAGGAGTCTCTGTCATCCATCATGCGATTCAAAGATCTAGAATCTATCAAAAGAGCATTGGAATTCGAAGTGCTTTCCATGAGAGCATGACCTCTTTCATGTTGTGGTTCTCGATCTTGCTGATCTCTCCTCCAAAATCTTTCCAGAATGTTGATGTGATTTTTATCAAGAAGAGAAGTAACTTCATCAAGTTTATTTTTCATGCAGGCATGTTCAGGGTGGAATCCCTTCCCACAGTACAAACACTTGACTTTTTCCTTTCCATGATGCCCTTTATTTTTGTTCTTCTTCGAGCTGGAAGGCTCTTCATGCTATTGGTTTTGAACTTTAGGATTAGGAGATTCAAATTTGGTTTTTTGGTTCTTCTGTTGCTTTCCTTTACCCTTCAGATATTTGGGCCCGAAGCATAGAGGTCTTGATCAGAGGAGGATCTGATGATCCCCATCTGGACAAGCCTATCATGTTCAGTTCTTAGGGACTCAATGAAGGCATTGAGTGAAGGCATATTCCATCCAGGGGTTGTGATATTCCCCACACAAAATGTAAATACAAGCATCGAATAATCAGCTCCAAGTTTGGAGAGAATGGAGAGGATGAGCTGATCATCCTCCTTCTTCACCTTGCACTACTTCAATAGTAAGATAATGTGCTTGAACTTTGTGAAAAAATAATTTAAGGTCTCGAAATTGGAAGGTTGGAGAGACATCAACTCATTTTCAAGATGATAAACTCTCAAATCATCCTGTTTTCCATACAGGGTGTCCAATTGATCCCAAATTTTCTTTGGAGTCTTCAATATCTATAGGTGGAAAAGAATATCCTTGGAAATAGAGAGACACAAGAAACCGAATGCTTCATATTTCTTGTTCAAGAATATAGCTTTGTCTATCACATGAGTACGCTCTTCTTTAGTGTCCATAGTGACCCGGTAGAGTCCTCTGGTATGTAGTTGGATCTCCATATTTCCTTTCCATGAATGGAAATTGAACAGAGTCAAGAGTTCAACAGAAGAAGCCTATCTCAAACTGCTGTAGCGAATGCTTTTCACCTGTTAAAACCTGCAAATCACAACAAAAGGGGCACCGTAAGGTCAAACAGCATACACATTTCAGGTTTTCATCACACCCAGCATAATTGATCAAGCAAGCTTGATCAACAAATCCTTTACTTGGGGTATTAAGTGGTAAACCTTTGGCTTCTGGTGTAGTGTTGGAATTTGAGCTTTTGCTCAACTTTTCATGCAAGATCTATAAAAAACCATGTTTTTGAAGAAAAAGAGCTTCATCTGGCCGTGAGATCTAATACCATATTAATCTTTCATAATAATCTAGGAACTAAAAGACATTCTCATAAGAGATTTCAGACAATTAAGCATGAAAATGGCATAATAATGCTGCAAAATGAGTAGCAGCTCTGTATAATCAATAAAGAAGGAGTAATACAATACAATGGTAATGCAATATGCATGAATTCCAAGACAATTAGAATTCGCAAGGAGGTCATTCGAATTGAATGAATGGGTGTAGCTTAACTGAATGTCAGCCACAATAAACACACCTAGTTAACCCACTGATC
>LPNX010807278.1:14642-26221 GCA_001517045.1 Pseudotsuga menziesii
GTCCTTGGCGAATGAAAAAGACTTCACCCTTTAGATTTATCAAAAGGTTGATTTGTGATCCTCTTTGACTTAGTTGTTATATTAAACACCCTATTGCTGAATCAATACTCGTTGAAAGAATAAATTCCCATTCAGCAATTTTGACCTGAAGACGATAAGTATTTTAAACATGGGAATTTCATTGTATTACATTAATGGGTAAATTCTAAGAGGTACGATTTCCTTGGAGGAAATCAAGGGAATTATTCTTGTGACAAGAAGTTAGTGCCAAAATGTCGTAAATTTTGCAGTCCATTGGAAGGACAGTAGTGCCACATGGCTTTAGACTAGCTAAGAAGGGGGACGAAGTTAATAGTCCAATGATTACTAGCATTAGAGAGAGCAATCTGTGCCCTAATGGAGGAATCTTTGCACTCTTTATCAATAACTTGGATATTTTAATTATCCTAAGTAGCATCCATCAATTGTGGAGGCGTTACACAATAGACATGAATGTGACTTATGGAGGCGTTAGGAAATTTTCACTTGATATTTTTCCAAATCTTGGATAAAAGGGGGCATGCTGAGCGAGAGGGGGAGCTCTGCATCTCGTGGGAATTTTTCGTGTGTTTGAGAAATTTCGTTGCATGAGGAGTGGTGCGTGCTCCTTTTGGAAGATGGAGATAATGCACCAAAACACCAATATGTTGGCTCATATATACATTGCAGCCACAACAATCTGCGATAGCTATCTAAATTGGATAGGCTCTAATGTATGCTTCTACCCTGTGTCTTGATGCTTTATACATGTGCTTAATGCCACGATGCAAAGATTTTTTATCAACAACATGGACCATTATCGAATAAGGAGTTAGGTTTCTTCATCTCATTGCCTTATACATCTATCTAATGCCACGACGCCACTAACATTTGTGTCCATAGTGTGGGATTTTAATGAACATGGTATTAGGGAGAGTTTGTCTGTAGATGTTATTATTTGGGGTTTAGGGTGTGCATAGGAAAAAAACTGATCCACGATTTGAAATCGTTGTGTGTTGGAGAGAGAACTGATCGAGGAGTTAATTGCAATGACTGGGTATTCACTGCTATTCTTATCGTAGAAATTTTGGCTCGTTTGGCAAATTTGTATTTTTTTTATCACAGAAAATCAGTTTATCATTCAAAATTATTGAATTGTTGAGAACATCTTTACAATACTAAAGATAAAGATAGCGTAGTCTTTCTACTCGTGAAATTTTAGTTGGTCTCTTTTTCACTGTAAAGCTCAGTAAATTCATTCGATCATGTTTGGCTGTTACTACAATATGAATCAATCATGTTAGCAGCAGATTTACATGGCATTTCATGTAAAACATGTCCAATAAAATTCGATAATGTCAAAGCCACCTATATTGTAAAACAATCATTCGACAATTTTCTTTAATGTAAACTCCCCAAGATATTATTCATAACCACCAGCATTGCATCATCATAGTGCTTGAAACATGACTTACTAACATTAGCATAACAATAACATTCTTTGATTAGATTTTTCCGTACTAGAGTCCATTTGCAGCACAGGATCATATGTACATAAATAACATGAAGAAAGTAAAACATGTAGACACAACACACAGAGACACCAATATTCGAGCGAAGATAAACAACATGAGGAGCAAGCATGAGAGAGACACCAGAGTACGTGGTTCACATCATCGAGGAGGCTACATCCACCAAAGCTTGTGTTATATTCATTTATCGAGAGCAATCTTACAAATTTGTGCTACATCCTTTGCCAAATTCTCCATGATAAATATTTGCAGTTTAATGTGTTAAAACTAAACTTGCTGTGACAAATTTTTTTTTAATGCACATATAATCACTTAATGTTAATGTTGTTAGGAGTAAGTAGACCCCATTTGCTCATCAAGACATCAATGTTTTAATTGAATTCCAATATCTTCCATTGTATTTCAGTCATTTTCCAAGTGAATACAATCAAACATATCTTCATCTAGAAGTGATTCTGTTAAATATTCCTGTTATTGATTACCCATGGAATGTTCAAGTAGACTCTAATTTTTTTCCATAGTATTTCAAGCATATTCTAGGCCATTATTATCAAACACATTTTAATTTTTTATTTTACATGAAGAGTTAAGAGCGAACCATTTCTAGAATACCTATAAATTCTTTTATTGTTGATTCCCCACTTATTTGTGTAATGTTGGTAGGAAACATCCACTTCATAATGTTATGTAGAGCATACTTTATTTTATTTTTGGTTGGATTTCTCTATGCCTTTTTAATCGTTACAAAAATGAATACTTGTTGAATAGGGAAAAAAAAGATGTTTCCTTCATAGGCATGAAAAACATAGCTATATCAGCACACATTTAGATTTAAATGAGTGAAAAGTAAATCACCCACCAAATTTAATTGAAACTAATTGGATCCTTCAAATAAAAATAACATGACGCGTAGTTGTTATATTTATTAAATATATCATGATTCAGCTGAAAATACTCTCACAAACCATTTCTATGTTATTCATGGCTATACTGTGAATCATGTGTTTGTTTGTATTCATTACATTGGACCATCAACTAATTTTTCATGACCCACATACCAAGATCTATATATTGCATTTTAGACTAATTTTCCATTACATCCATACCAAGATAGTCAAAAATAAAAAAAAACTTGTGAAAATCCACGCAAACATATTTAAAAAAAAATAATACAAGTTGAGTTTTAATGACTAAGACCAATATAATGACGATTAACTTTAGCCCAATCAAAGAGATATTCATCTAGAAGTGATTCCCTTAAACATTCTTATTATTGATTCCCCATGGAATGCTCAAATAGACTCTGATTTGATCTATATCATTTCAACGATTTTCTAGGCCATTACTATCAAATATTGTTCAATGGTCTTCTATATTGTTTAACTCTAATAAAAATATGAGTCTTCTAAATTAACAATACTTTCAAACCTAGAATAAAAGCCAAAACAACACCACTAAACAAAAAAGTCATTGTTACCTTATCGTCCTCTTTATCATCCTCCCAATAAGAATACTACATTGTCAAAATGGCTAGAAAACCCTTGACCTCATTGTATTGTCCCTAAAAATTGAAACTAAAAATAAAAAAATAATTAGGCTAGTTAGACACTACCAATTACGGGCATTATTGAACTTGCTGAATGTGTTCAAGTACTGCTGATTTGTAGTAATCTTTTCTTACGTCCTACTTCCTTAGTTCAGTTATGATTATTAATATGTTTATTGTTTCTACTTATGGTGCCGTAGTGTTGAATTACTATTCTATTCTTACGGTTACACATTGTTGTGTATGTTAAATAATTTGTATACCTATTTCTACCTTAACTTTGTTTTTGGAAGCCAAGTGGGTGGAGTGGCGGGACTATTTCTCCCATGTAACTGCCTAAGAGTGCTCAAGGTTTTCTTCCCTAGCACTCATACATAAATCTAGTGACACCCGTTGAGTTGAGTTGATGAATGATGCATAACTTTATACACTCACATTGCAGGATATGCCAAAGAACACTATCAGTCGGGATTGACTGGTAGAAAAAGTATTCGTTGTGTTGAATAATGAGGTTAAGGAATGCTGATTGTCGAATGTCAAGGTTTTATGAACCAAACTAAGAATTATGCGGTTTATACTGACATTGCAGGTTTCACCATGATGATGACGAGTGCTACAATGAGCGTGCACTATGATGGATAAACATTTGCATGCATAAATAAGTTGCACTTAGCTTGCACAGAAATGTCTGAGGAATTAATTCCTAGATGATTTATAAGGTTATATCAGTCATAAGTGATGATTAAGCTGCTGCAACTTATGATTAATAAAAAATTGTGAGTTATTGACACATGTTTCAACTAACCATATAGCCGACTCACAAGTCGGGACAATGATGGTAAAAGTCATGTGAAGCACCAAGGGGTGTGCATTATGATTGGTAAAGTGAAATCTATACCAAAGAAAAAGAAAAAAAAAATTTGCATGTTGAGGGAGCACCATGGTGTTAGGCAAGTGATTGCCGCGTGAGCACATCGGTGTTAGACATGTACGCCGCAGGAGCACAACGGTGTTAGGAAAGTGATTGCCACATGAGCACCTTGGTGTTAGGCGCATGGTGTGGCAAGAAAAGACCTAGGCAAAAAGCTGGACATCTGGAAGACAGGACGCTGTCTGATGTTGCTGAGGTGAAAACTTTTGACTAGGGGTCAAAAGGGAGAGTAACCTCAGGAATAAATGTAAGTCCACCCAAAAAATTTAAATCCAAGGAGAGTTCAAAGGATAACGAAAAAGAAAGCTGTGCTAGCAGTTTTCCAAGTCACTAAATGGTGACATGTCTTAAAACGTAAATGTCAAAAGCATGATGAAACTAAATTATGCTGAATTTTTGTGATGCCTTGATGTTAATAGGATACAGGTCTAAAGCACTATTCAAGTTGGGAACATGATGCCATCCTCATTCTTATAAATGTTAAAGTATGTAAGATCTGATAATAGTCTTCGTAAGTTTCACGAAAGAGAGGTTAAGAAAAACAGAATTTAGTTTTTTCTCACAAGAAGGTGAAAATAAGCCGAGGGGGCCAGCAAGGTTAGGGATGACAAACAACTAACACCGAGGACGGTGTTCATTCTAGGGGGAAAGGATGTAAGATCCCCCTCCCACCTTGAAGAGTCGAGAGCGGCTACGACTCATAAGAATAGAAATTAACCATAACTACATCCTAGAGGAATGGGAAACCCTCACCAGAGTGAGGTTACTCCCACCACAAGTTAGTCGAGGAATCTTGACACATTCTAACATTATTATAACAATGAAGAACATTATATGTATGACATTTGTATTATTGGTAGAGCACGTAATGATACCTACAACCATGGGACATCACATGGTGAAATAAATTCCATACATATATATTTACATATAAGTTATATGTAGTTCACATTACATGTAAAATCATGAGAAATAATGAAAAATACTATATAGATATTTGAGATGTATATATAGACATATGAATGGAACATATATAGTTACATATAATCATGGAGAGTATATGGTGAATTAAACCTTTTTACAAACAGTGGAATCTATGTACATGATAATGAAGAACTATATATATTTGCATATTTGTGTCTATGGAAAACAAGAGTATATATATATATTTTGAGGAATCATATATATGCATATTTGCGTTTATGGAAAACAATAGTACATATATATATGTGAAAGACATATATTTATGAGGAATCATATATATGCATATTGGTGTTTATAGAAAACAATAGTATATATATATGAAACACATATATTATAAAGAATCATATATATGCATATTTGTGTTATAGAAAACAATAGGATATATATATGAAAGACATATATTTATGAGGAATCATATATATGCATATTTGTGCTTATGGAAAACAATAGTGTGAAAAACATATATTTGTGATATATGTATTTAGGTATTAGAAAAAAAATGATTTCCTTGGTGGAAACAAAAATAAGATATTAAGTAATTATTAAGTACACAAACTATTATTTCAGTCTTTATAAAAGACCTCGGAAGAAGCAATATGTTGAGGTACTTATAAAGTAGATGGACTATTATTTCGGTCTTTATAAAAGACATGGAAAGAAATAATATATTCAGTATTTATATGAGCTATTATTCCAGATATGGAAGGAAATAATTGAAAAATACAGGGACTATTCTTAAGATAGATTGTAGTCCTTAACATAAATTGCTATGAAAATAAATGATTTAGTAGGTGGATCATTATTATCTGGGAATTAAAATAATGGTGTGTTTGACACCTACGGGACTCTTGCATTAATGAATAATTAAATGAATGAATAAAAAATAATAAAAACTGCTACTCCCCTCGAGGGAATCACGGGAATTATCCCCGTAACAAGATGGGTTAATTTAATAGAGGAAGAGAGATTAATGTGCCTGTAACAAACCCTATATACCTCATTGTCATTATGAGTGAAAAGGAGTAAGATATTTTGTTTTTGTACTATAATGTAAGGCAAACACATTAGTGGCGGATTTTCTTTTCTTTCACTCTGCATATTTAATGAAACATATTGATATGCTATGAACAAATACGAACATTTAGCAAAGTCAACATAAAACATGTGAACTACTAATGCTTTACAAACCTCCCTTTAGAGCCCATACTTATGAATATGAGGCATCGGCTTCCTCATCCAATATTCATGACCCAGAATCACAAGGTCTAAAATCTATGGAAACACTTTATGAATACTTGTCCCTCTGCAATCCTTTAGTTTTAGTTCTGTATGGAGGCTTTTCCCTTAGAGACAAAACATCATGGATCCTCCTCTTGCATACAATGTATTTATATTCTGACAGATAGATATTCTTCTTAATTAGAGGACTAGTCACAAACAACTTTACCTATACTTTGCAAGCTACCGAGGATTCAGGTCTATCATCCCTCTTGAACATAGAGGTTAAAATTTGGAAAGATGATTATGTATATATATATGAATACATTCTTATTGATGAGTCATAGGGTATATGCATTTCATTCAATCAATATCATGCCCTTATTATCTTCAAATGTTATTATCTTAATTAATAACTTAAGGCATTATCCATTTAATTTTTATATCCATTTCTTCAAGGTTTATTGTTTCTTGAAACATAACATTCCTACCTTCGCTGATTATAATAAGAAAACTAATAATGATGATAATACTCACTAGCTTTTAGACACTTATGTCTTCTCTCATTAAGGGGTAATTCTCCTCCACCTCAAATTATAAATTTGCAACGCACCTATTTTAGACAGCCTTTAACTTAAATTTTCCAGTAACCCTTTAACAAAAACAATGGATCCCAAGGTGATTTTTACCATTACTTATTTTAATCATTCAATTTTCTATCATAATGTACCCACCATCAAGAGTACGTAGTTGTGGAATTACCATCCTATAAAGCTAGGATGCTCCATTGCCAATCCTCTGTAAACTAGTAGAACTTACACTTGATTCCAATTCATATTCTTGACTTTACAAGATATTCAACCATTCCTTTAGTAGTGGTTTTGTTGGAAACTGAAAGTGTTTGAAACAATACTATGTACAGACCAAAAACCCAATTATAATAATTCTTCTTGAATTTTCTTCTATCATAGAAAAATCTATTAACAAAGTTGCAGATCAGGATCACAAAACAGTCCATTAACAAGTTGTAGATCAGGATCACAAAACAGTCCATTAACAAGTTGTAGATCAGGATCACAAAACAATCCATTAACAAGTTGCAGATCAGCATCACATGTACACAAAACAATGAAAATAAAACATTAAGACATATGAAAAGGAGATGGACAAAAGTGTACGTGGTTCACCCCAACCTTGGGGTTACGTCCACCAAAAGGTGTCACATGCCTGTGACATTTATTTCTTTAAAAGATTACAATCGGCAACCAAAATGTTGCCATCATTTTTTATTGAACCTCACCGGGTCCTCCTGAGGGAGTAGTACTCTATAATTCATTCTACAGAGATTATTGATAGAACATACAACAATGTATAAGGGGTAAAGACATAATTCTTACCTATTCCTATTACATTATAAACAATATCTCTTTTCCGTAGAGGTATACCAGCATCTCTGTTTTCTCTCCATATCAATGTATTACGTATCACAGTTTATAACTTGGAATCATACAAAAAGGCGTGTGAAAACAAAGTATAAACTGGCTTAACAAGGCTGGACCCTCCCTCGATAAGTTGGGTTCAAACTGAGTTTATAATATAAGCAATAATTAACTTAGTAGTATGGAGATTTCTCCATCAATTAGTCTTGGGGCTTCCTATGTATCTTATAATGGGATTAATGATGCGTTACTATTCAAACAGGTATAGACCCTAAGCGAAGGAATTGCTTTGTCACTATCGCTGCTTGCTTAGCTAGTGTAAAAAGTGTGTAACTGTTGACCGCTTATATGATGCCGAACTAGGCTGATATCACAGATCCACGGTAAAACCTCTAGCTTATTACCCATTATAAGACGGATCTGCTGATTACTCGCAGTGTTTTATGTGATGTAACTTATGTAAGGATAGATAAAATCCCAATATCTTTATTACAACCCGCGAGCTAACTTGGAGCTACACGTTCTCATTCACTATGATCTCCATATGAATGAACCTGCTTTCACAGTTCTTGAAGCTTAACCCGTATGAATATGAATGATCAGACTGCGAGGAGAGTCCACTACTCGGCCCCCTCTTTGTACTCACGGGACTGCCTGTATTTTCCTTCATAACCAACTTCAATACAGCAGCGGGACTTATCGTTAATTTTGGGATAGGTATCGATACCGGATAGCATGTGTGTTACGCAGGTGCTGGCCTAACCTGAAGCTTGTAACAGGGCATATCGGCAAAAACATACACGGCACTGACCAGGCTGAGACTTTGCATTTTAAAGGCGAAAATAAAATAGCTCTCTTAAGAAATACTATGTAGGAGAACAAATACAAGAGTGGATTCAGAGATATTTCAATACTTTCAAAGTAAGATGTCTTCGCTAACACATTTGAAGGTAAGACTCCTGCATTAACACGCTGAGCAAAGATAGCAGTATAATATTGCTAGGATGCAAGGGTTTGAATTAAAGCACCTTCATTATCACGCACAAGTAGATAAAGCATACATGAAATCGCTAAATCACACAGTAACTAGAGAGCCGGCACTACCCTTAAAAATAATGTGCAAACGCTAACATTGCAGAGGTAAAAAAAATAGAGATCAGAGAAATTTTTTCACATACTAATAACCGTAGTAGACTGAACTCCTCCAGAAAGTTGCGCCCAGATCACTACGTATAACGCCTGCGGTGGCAGCTAGGCTTGAAGGGACTCTAAAATGCGAGAGAAAACCAAGCATTGGCAACAGAGACAACCCTTTCTCTTCTTCTTCTTTCCCCCCTCCAATGGCTTTCAACAGCAAAAATATATAACCCGGTAACCCTTCAACACATCCATAATCAACAATTATGAGATTCCGCAGGGTCTCCACAATTAGTGGCTATGAGCGAGGTAATTAATCCCCTCCACAATCTACGCTTCCTAATAGTTAAATCCCTAACATTAACGCCTGCTTTAAAGGTGGCTGATAACTAGTAACCGGTCCTAAAACCCCTCAACTACAATCAAGATAAAAATAAATAAATACTCCTCGACTATGAGTATTTTCCATAAGGCTTATATATGTGTATTAATGTACATATATATTAAGAAACGTTATAGGTATCAACTCCAATATATATATATATATATATATATATATATATACAATTTCATTTATTGTATGGTGTTCCATTTTTTTCAGGAGTTTCACTATTGTAATACATTCAGCTTCTTTCACCATATTACGCTTCCCTTATTATAATGTAATTTATCACATACCTATACGTTCTGTTATTATATGCATATATATATGTTTTTATATATATATAGCATGCATGTTTCCTACCTTCTGATACCCTTGACTACGAGGGTGGAAGTAACTTTATCAGAGCGAGGATTTCTATTCCCTACATTCCGATCTTCTTGTTTAATTTATATGTCATAGTTAAATGCCCCCTTTATGTGATAATTTCCTCAGGACCGAGGCCTAGGTTCACTTGTCTGCAAAATTGAAATACCAAATAAGCGTGTGAGAAAATTTAATAAGGGGTTTAAGGTCAAAGGTGGGGACAGTGGTGGATTCCCTTGTCAACAATGCGATGATACCCCGTTACTTTTATTCACCCTTTGAATTTTCTCTTGTTGTTTCTCTTCCCAATTGGACTAGTTTCTAGTTCTTTTAAGTTTTGTTGGACTCCTAAGCTTATCACTTAGCTAATTAACTTGCATAAGCTGCATGGGTTTGCTTCTGGTGGGGCCTTGGCCTTGAGCTCCTCACCAGAAGTAAATACAATACACATTCATAATCATAATAATTAAGGTGACTCAACAGGGACATTACAGTGCCAACAGCTATCAAGCCGTGGAGAGGTAAATCCCTGCCTGAACAGGAGGAATTTCTGCATGTTGCAGGGATAGAGAAATGAATGTCTGCGCTCCATAGGGAGAGAATCTCTGCACCCATTAGGCGCATCAATTGCTGAGCTGCATTAAAATGGTGCTCTGAAATGTATTAAGGGGGAAGAAGAAAGCAAAAGGGGGATCGGATTTTCTCTTCTGAGAAGGAAAGCGCTTGGAAAAAGAGGGAAGCCAGAATCCACACAGACCAATGGATGATAATTCCGATACGCCTGCTGGTAACGTATTCGTTTCTTAGTCTACAATTCCAGTGCATTTGTTTTTTACAAGTTTGGATTGTCTTATGCTCTCCGATTCCTCTGTTGTTTACATCGATATGGAGGGGTTCTAGTAGGTGTGTTGCGCTAGCTACCTTGGAGAGTGTATCGTGTGTATATTCCCTACAATTTTAGATTTTCATAAAGGAGTTAACCAGGAAGTCTGACTGGTTACCTCTGTAGAGATTGCGTCCCTAAAATAGGACTGGTGTGTGTATAGGGTATTGGTTTTTGCTGCATCCATAAGGATTGCGTTTTTTCCTATGGAGTATTGCGGCAGTCCGGTATTTTCCACTGCTGCAATTTATAGTGTTACAGAAGTGCCTGCTAGTGTGACCTCTATGAAATAGCAAGGGAGACACTTTTGCTTGTACTTCTATTTTATTCACAGGCTTTGAAGGGTTTTCGAGTGCTGCTCCTCGGCACTGCCTCCTATGTTCCAAACCGAAGAGCTTGCCATTCTGCATAATTGATCCAGCTGATAAAAAAAAAAATTTAGTGCCGAGAAGGTGAAGATGATAGCATCACCATCTAGTATGGTTAGCGTGAACCCCTGGGCGTGTCGTGGGATGGCGGGACCATCTAATGCATGCGAGTGACGGTATGTTGAAACATAGATCTAACATTTTCTGCGTGTTTTCCTTTGCCAGAAAGCGCATGCCTAGTCTGATTTTGCACTGGGTAGTGCGACCGACCTCAAATTGCCAGGCACTTCTCGTTATTGCTCGGTATTTTTAGAGGCAACCATGTTTTTTTATTTCCTGCATATTAATTCCCCAAAACAATATGCATGGATCCGTAGGGTACTTGTGCATTAAAATATTTATACATACCTACGTGTGGATCCAGATGGAATTCCACGGCCCCCTTATATATATATCTACGTATGCTTATCTGTGTATAATTCCATAAGATTGTTGCAGGAATGCTAAACTTCTTTCCATCTTTCGCTGACTCGTCTATTTAGAAGCAACATTGAACAGTGAACCTTTGGCTTCGACTGCTGAAACCTAGGATCAACCTTGCCTATCTGTGATAAGAATGAATAATCACTTTTGTAGGTACCCTGGCTGGTCTCATCGAGATCTTCCGAGGGATGAAGTTTGCACAACACTTTTTGCATAGGAAAAAAATAGTTAAATTAAGCCACTTGCTTGGTTTTCTGTCAAGGTTTCTAGGTAGTTTTTCAACCAAAGAAAT
>LPNX010807292.1:3125-21002 GCA_001517045.1 Pseudotsuga menziesii
AGATTTTATATTTTTCCTAGTGACTCCACACCCACTACAACCAGTATCACACTAGGTATCTTGGCTTCCAGAAGTATCCACATGAGAGGTAACCCTAATCCCGAAACTTCGCAAAGTGTGGATAATCTAGAAAAAATACTTAGAAATAGAAATAAAGAGAAAGTGGATTTTCTGTTGTTTGGTACATCATCATCTCAATATTTGTATGGCATAGTGGAATCCAAATGGGGAGTTAGAGATGAAAGAATACTAACCAAATCTAAATATGAACCTGACTTGAGGAAAGTTGGGGTTAGCTCTAGTATATTGCAATACTATCTTCTTGATTCTTTGTGTCTGAACCTATAGACCTCGACAAAAGCTGAAGAAACAACGCCAGTTTTTCAGAACACCCAGTTTCCTAACCCCTAGTCTACTCCCAATTGACTGACCTTGATGGATGCAACTAGATTTTCCCCATTATCCCTACCTCTAGTTTTGCACGACCTCCCCTTGAACTACGCCAAAAGAATTGCACTCTACAACGTGGAGGGGAATGTCTTAGTGAGATACTATGTGGGTAAATTTGATGATTTAATTGACATGGAATACGTGGATGATGAATATTTCAAGATGAGGTTGTTCGCTCAGAGTTTGTCTGGGGAAGCCAAGAAGTGGTACAAATATTTGCCACCTAGGTTTATCCGCATTTTTGCTGGTTTTCAAACCATATTTCTAGAAAGATGGGATGATAAACACAGCCCGCTACAGGTCCTGTCTCAATACAACAATCTCAAAAGAGGAGGTTTTGAGTTGGCCCATGAGTTTTCAAGCAAATTTATGAGGGTCTACAACTTGATACCTACTAACATCAAACCTTCACTCGGGGCGGCTAAGCTTCATTACGCTGATGCATTTAATAATGATTTTTCTTTTTTATTAAGAGAAAGAAATTCAAACACCCTATCGTCCATGTTCACTAACACCGTAGAAGTAGAGGCCAACATGATGGCATGCGGAAAAATAAAACTAAGGGCAGAGGTTGACAGAAGGAAAAGTAGAGAAGAGACACACAACAATGTTTCTACGTCCTCATATAGTGATGTAAAATTTGAGACGATGCTCAAAACTATGGAAAAATTGATGGATAGGCTAACGGTGGAGGCCAAGCCAACAAACCAAGAGCATAATGAACCTTAGATAAGGAATCCCAATTTTAGGAGGCCGGTTCCTCCCCCACTCCAACCAAATAGACCAAGGGATGTGAGGAATCCAAGAAACCGAGAAGAGAAGTCAATTAGGCCTCCTTTCCCTGAAAACTATGTGGCTGCTGAATATCAGGGGAAGTATATTGAAGATCATATCCATCATTTTGGTGATTTAGACTCTGAGATCTACTTGAATGAGGAGGAACATGACATGTTTGTACAAGTGGATGATAAGACCTCGACAGAAGAATTGGAGCAATACCATAATGGGTATATGCATGCTATAGATGATGTCAGGAAGATCAAGTTAAGAAGTAAATATGTTGCTATAAACAAAGGGGGGTTAAACCAAAACCATCCTTTTAGTAGTCATGCTGGCTTAGGGAAAGGAAATGAGAAACAAAAGGAGCTGGTAGCATCTAGGGAAGTCGAAAAGGGGACTAGTAATGTGAGGGAGCTGGAGCAAACGACACCTGTGGAGCCGGGCAAAATCCCTCCCATGTTTATCCTCAAAAGCGAGCTAACTAAGCTGAAGGTTTCAATCCCTTTCAATGAATTATTGAGGAATCAAGAATACAGAGACACTATAACAAAGATGATTGCAAATGAAGGATAATCTCACCCAGATATCTTAGATATGACTCAAGACAACCCTACTATTCTTCTGGGATCTAAGATTGACAGTGTGGATAGTGAAGATGAGGAGGTGCCACCCTTTTATATTAGCTTGAATGTACATGATATGGTGTTACACAATGCTATGCTGGATTCAGGATCCTCACATAATCTTATGCCAAAGGGAGTGGTGGAGAGCTTGAGATTGGAGATTACAAGGCCTTACAAAGACCTATATTCCTTTGATTCTAAAAGGGTGAAATGTCTAGGCTTGATCAAAGACATGGTGGTATCTTTAAATAATTTTCCATCTAAGATTGTGGTCATGGATGTTGTTGTGGCTGATATTCCCCCCAAGTTTGGTATTTTGTTGTCAAGGTCTTGGACTTCAAATCTTAAGGGTAGCCTACAAATGGACATGTCCTATGCAACAACTCCTTTTTGGAATAAAAACAAAAGGTTATACAGTGAGAAAATATTGCCTTACGTCGTGAGCAGTCAATCTCATCCTGACATCCATCATGTTTATGCCATTGACACAGACTTGGGGTCGTCTATCTTCTTCAATGATATATCTTCTTACAACTCAAAAGTCGCCGTGCCACGAAAAGGTAAAAGGGATAAAGGGGAGACTAACGAATAGGGAGCTTTGCAAATAAAGCAGAAGGACAAAGGACTATGGAATATGTATTTTGATGGCTGAGAGGCTAAAGTAGGTGCTAGCACAGGTGTGTACATAATTTCTCCCCTTAAGGATACCAAAGCTTATTCTTATAAATTGGTTTTTGAATGCTCTAACAATGTAGCAGAATATGAGGCCTTATTGCTGGTCCTGCATGCGCTAAAGTATTTAGGAGCTAAAATGGTCCAAATTTTTGGAGATTCAGTGCTTGTAGTGAATTAGGTGAATGACATCTACCAAACTAGACATCGAAGAATGAGAGCTTACTGGAATGAGGTGTGGGATATGTTCAGAAATTACTTCACTGAACATATAGTCCAACTGATCCCTAGATATGAGAATACGGTGGTGGACTCTCTGGTGACTGCAACCGAAAAATTTGAGGCCCCTACAATAGGAAAAAGTAAATGCAAGGTAGATATTGTGAATAGACCTTCTATACCAGACAACACTAGATATTGGAAAGTTTTCGAAGACGATATGGAGATCAAGATATTTATGGAGTTGTCCGATGAGTTTGTAAACACCTACATAGATGAGGATGACACTGAATCTGAGAATTTCCCAGACGTTGAAGAGGAAGAGGAGGAGGCCGTCGGGGAAGCAAAATTGAAAGACTTTTGGGAGGAAGGGATATAGTCTAGTTGAAAAGAAATCATATTCCCAGAGGTTTGATCCCCTCAGAGTCCCTTTTTAACTAGAATGAAGTAGCCAGAGATCCGAAGGTCGATCCTACCATAGGCACCGTCGAAGATAAATATTGGCACTGAAAGTAACTCAAAAATTATAAAGTTTTCCAAGAAATTGTCCACTAAAGAAACAGAAGGGTATGCGAACGTGATGAAGAAATACATGGATGTGTTTGCATGGAGTTATGAATATCTCAAAGAGTATGACACTTCCATCATACAACATACTATCATGATTAAACCCGGGGAGAAACCATTCAGTAAGAAGCTCGGGAGGATCAATCCGAAGCTAGTACTCATTATTGAAAAGGAAGTGAAAAGGTTGTTTTATGCAAAAATAATTGTGACTCTGAGGTTTTCAAGATGGGTAGAAAATTTGGTTCTTGTTTAGAAAAATAATGGGGAGATAAGGTTATGTGTGGATTTCAGAAACTTAAATAAAGTTTCTTTGAAAGACAATTACCCGTTACTAAAGATGGACCAAATCCTGCAGAGGGTGGTAGGATTAGAAAGAATATCCACTATGGATGATTTTTTTGGATACAATCAGGCGAAGGTACTACCTGAAAGCCAAGAAAAAAATGCTTTCACCACACCTTGGGGTACATTCATGTACGCAAAGATGCTGTTTGGATTAATGAATGCTAGGGCAACTTTCCAATGTGCCATGGATATTGTTTTTGGAGATGAAAGAGACAAATTTGTGGTGATTTACATGGATGACATTACTGTATACTCCAGGTGGGATAAAAATCATATCATACATTTAGAAAGGGTTTTCAATAAGTGCAGGAAGTATGGAATCTCATTAAACCCTGGAAATTTAAACTTTGCTCTAGAAGAAGGAAATTTGTTGGGGCACACCATTTCGAAGGAAGGAATCAAGATCGATCCAGATAGGGTAAAGGGAATCTTGAGAGTAGAAGAACCAAGGAGAAAGAAGGAAATACAGTCTCTCATCGGTCAAGTAAACTTCTTGAGGAGATTCATCCCTAGATTCACCAAAATCCTAATAGATATTACTTATATGCTGAGGAAAGATCACGAAATCAAATGGACAGTGGAAGCCAAGAAGGCTTTCAAAAATATAAAACAGGCCATTTCGGAGGCTCCTGTACTGGTCATTCTAGATTTTGAGAAAGATTTCATAGTGTTCTCATATTCTTCTAAGCATAATGTGGTGGCAGTGTTGCTGTAGAAAAATGATCAGGGTGAAAAACAACCTATAGCTGCATTCTTCAATAAAATATTGAGGGATGGAGAATTGAAATATAGTATAATGGAAAAACATGCCTATGCTTTGTTTAAGGCCTTGAAATATTTCAGAATATACCTCCTCCATTCCCACATAATTTCCTATGTACCCAGCAACGTAGTGAAAGAGAGCTAAATGGGTTGCAGTGCTTCTAGAATAAGACATAGAAATTAAGCCCACAAAATTGATCAAAGGACAAGGGTTAGCTAAAATGATGACAGATTCCCATTGTGACTCTCTGCAACTGAATTTTCTAGGTGGTCAATCTGATCGGGTAGAGTCGGAGATGCGAGCAAAGCCTGATTTCTCTACATCTCCTTGGTATGCTGACATTATTTTTGTATTGCAGAATTTACAACCTCCTACAGGGCTAAGCAAAACAAGAGCCAGATCCATGAAGATGAAGGCTACAAAATTTTGCATCATAGAAAAATATCTTTATTGGAAACACCCCAAGGGAATACTGTTGATTTGTCTTTTGGGAAATAAAGCTCAACATATAGTGAAGGAGTTTCATGAAGGAGATTGTGGAGGACATCATTCCTGGAAAGTAACCACAAATAAAATTATGAGGGAAGGATTTTATTGGCCTTCATTGTTCTCAGATGTCTATAACGAAATGAATAAATGCCATCAATGTCATATTTTTGAAGGGAGAAGAAAGGTGGTTTCACTTCCCCTCAACCCTATATCTGTGGAAGCTCCTTTCCAGCAGTGGGGGTTAGATTTCATTAGAGAGATAAACCCAAACTCCTCGTGACAACATAAGTGGATTCTAACAGCCATTGATTACTTCATGAAGTGGATCGAAGCCATACCCACCAGAAGGAATATAGAAGAGGTGATAATGGATTTCTTAGAAGACAATATTTTGGCGAGATTTGGTTTCCCTAAGCGAATTGTGATAGACAACGCATCTGCATATAAGTCCAAGAAGATGATCAATTTTTTCCATAAATACCAGATCATCCTAAACCATTCTATTGCTTATTACCCACAAGGAAATAAAATGGAAGAATCCTCTAACAAAAGTCTTGTGAGGATTATTAAGAATATGTTGGAGGACAATAAGAGAGCTGGGCACATGAAGTTGAAATATGCCTTGTGGCCTGACAGAATCAGCACAAAGAGGGCCATCGGTATGTCACCATTTCAGTTGGTATATGGGGCTGAGGTAATTTTCCCTGCCTCTCTGGGTCTTCCAGTCATGAAATTGTTACCGAACCTGTTAGATGAGCCTAATCCCATTCAAATAAGGATCAATCAGATCATTGAATTGAATGAAGTGAGGGATAAATCTTATGATAAATTCTAGATACACCAGGAGAAGATGAAGAATACCTTTGACAAGAGAATAAAGGAATATGTTTTCCAGGTCGATGACCTAGTGTTGAAGTGGGATGCCCCGCATGAAGGAAAAGGTAAACACAAAAAAATTGACCACTTATGGGTAGGCTCATACCTTATCGTGGCACATAGAGGAGACAATGCCTTAATTCTATAGTATCTAGATAGGTCATAGTACGAAGGAGGCATAGTGAATGGGAGGTTTCTAAAATGTTACCTGGAGTAAAGGGATTAAGGTCCATGTCCCATAGTGTAAATACATTTTATGTTTTAATCAGTACAGATGGTGAGTCAAAATATTTGAAGCCCCTGGAGAAGGCCCTAAGATCGGAAGAGGTAACCATTCTTTAAAACCATTTTTTCTTTCAGAAAGTAAAATAAAAGGATGTCATCAATGGAGTAGGTGGCTAGTCTACAGGTTATTTGCTACCTCATTGGGAGGATAGAATCCCTTGTGGAGCCAGTTGTTAACACTCTATTAATGTTTTGATTATAAGGGATATGTGGGAAGTTTGACCTTGTCAAGAGGTGTTGAGAAAGAAACCTTAGAGTTTGTAGGGAGGGTGATGGCATACATGAGATAGCATTCATCCACTAGAATAGGCCACTGTGGAAATGAGGGAAAGGACGTCGTAAATTGGCAGTCCCACTCTGGAGTAATGAATATTGAAAATGGCAAGACACTCCATGAATCAGAGATGCAGGGTAAAGTGGAAAACATCGGATGTGCTGAAGGCATTAAACGAGAGTCATAATACAAGGTTGAGATTGATCTAATGGCATATCAATTATGTCAAAACATTTCGCACAGCAAACATGCTCAACCAAAGTGACTTTTCCAAATTGCAAAATGGGTTAAACGGTGGAGGCATATAACCACCGAGGTTGGGATCCAAGAAGATCCACAGTCCTAAATGATTTTTCATCCAAGATTAGCAAGGATGCAGTAGTGATTTTGGATTGCGAAAAGTGGTACAAGTCACTCAGATCGATGGCCAATATAAGAGCGGAGGGAGATCTACGGCCGTGGTTAATTTTGCAATCTAAACTAGCATGGAGGGGACCAGAATTTTGCATCATGAAAAGTGGCAGGGTCCACTTAGATCAAGGGTTGTGAAGAAAATCTAATCTTTATCTATGGTTGAGCTACACATGCATGAGGTAAGAAAGGATGTAACATAAAGGAACTCACATACCAACTGCTCATATCGCAAGGAGTAATATCCATGGTGCAAGTTGCTTGGAAAGGGCGCGAAGGTTATGCTATGTAAAAAGATATAAAAGGATCCATGTGAAGTTGGAAATTTTTGTCTTTTCAGAAGCCTCGAAGTCACAGAATATCCAACCACATACATATCGCCCGCACTGACAAACCAGCATACTGTGCTAAAAATCAAGGGAGGCCCCTGATACCCCCTCAGTTATATTTGAAAATGGATGTGATAGGAGTAGTAGAATTGGTATGGGTGAGAGAGGATATAGAACCCAAAGTCACATTTCAGAGGATGAAAGAAAGTCTCGTAGATGAGAATGCCGAAATATTCGATACCATCTTGGTGGGAGAATCCACTGAAACCTCCAGAGGTAAATTGGAAATCCTTAAGGACCAAGGTAGAGATACCTGTAGTGTTTTTAAATCCTTCTTCCATTTCTTCTTTGTTGTCCAAGCCCTCCATTGCCCCAAGTTTGTCAAATGGTGTGCAGATAATTTCTCTCTCGCCAAAGGTGTCATTATGAATAAGCTGAATTCTAAAATCATTTGTTAAGTCTAGGCTTCCATCGTTCGCAAAACCCTACACATCCTAGATGAGTTTTTCCACATATCCAAAAACTACCAAGAGGAAAGTATTATATGTTGCTTCAGAGAATATACCAATGAAAGTAAAGAAACCTTCTTGAAGGCCTGTTCAAAACCCAATGGTGAACCCATCGACCTTTCATAACCTATTGACCATAGCCAATTCAATGACGAAACTTAGTGGTGTATATCCCTATCCAGTCAGTTTCTAGGTCTAGATACCGATGCCTATGTATCAGAGTCATTATTGAGTCTGTTGTTAGTCTTGAGTACTTGTCCGTCCAAACCTAAATTTCCCAGGAAATCTTATTAGTCTTGTTGTCTTAAGCTTGATGAATTCCTAGCTGAGAACATTGGTTGTTAGTTAACAAATTTCCATGGCACTAAAGTGTTCAAATTCCAGTCCTTTTTGCTGAGGATGCCTATAGATTATAACAAAGATGACCTACAAGTACGGATTTTTGCATCAACCCTACAATCTGCCAACTTTTCTAACAGCCAGGGCTTTCTCCCTGGAATTGATCCAGAAACGACTCACTGTTGAGGAAGAGCACTTCTTGAGCTATATAAATATCTCAAATTTGATTTTCCCCTAGGAAGTAGGACCATACACAGTTAGGAGCAGGGCTGCTTTGCCACTCGTTACCAACTTGCGCAGAGGCATGGGGTTTTCTCTGGGACAAGTGGTAAACTATGAACCTCATCAAATAATTTCCAAAATGAGGAAGGCTCCCAAGTGAAATCCTTTTGAACACACTAAGATACTTGAACTGAAGGAAGCATCAAACTGGGATGATTTCCCTAATCCCGCCCCGATGGACACCAACATAGAACAAAGCACTGGCTCACACTTACTAGGAATAGCTTCTCCCCAAAGAGAATTGGCTAAAATAGTTGCAATAGCCAGGTATGTCTCATCATTGGTCATCTATTCAGTGAGGTCAGTGAAAAGAGGGGGTCCAGAGCCTATGGATACTGAAGAGGTGCACACGGCTAGCATGCCCAAAAGGAAGAAAATAGAATAGGGGAAACAACTAGTACAGGCCAAAAAGGGAAATCCAAAGGGGCATACAAAGATGAAGAATATAGAGATAAAATAGAAACAAGAAGAGCCTAAGACAACCGAATTACAAATCCAAGAATATGTATTTCACGGGAAGACTCCAAATAGTAATGCATCCAAAGAAGACTAGCTAGGCTCTTACTGGGAGAGGCCTGATAAAAATTTCAAAGAGATAGCGAAGCAACACAGTTTCCTTACCCAAATGTGGCATTAAATACTGTAAGGGTTCATGCCACTGACACACTTAGTTTAGCCTTGGCAATGGGAAATAAGCTGTGAGGGGTTAGTGTGAACCTCTCCAATTTTTCCACTACTAACATAATACACCTCAACAAAGAAACCAGGGATATCTTGAATGCTAGATTGCTTAAGGCCACCATATAGATGTCCAAGCTAGAGGAAAGTAAAACAAAGACTTTGAATCTTTTGAGAAAGGTAAGAGTGGAGAATAAATCCATCAACTCCCAAATCAATAATATTCAAAATGAAGCAATGCAAACAGAGGGACCAACACATAAGGGAGTCTTGGCCCATAAATTGCTCGATGATAAGGAAAAAGAGACCCAAACACTAAAAAGAAGTTGAAAATCCATGCTACCCATCTCGCCCAGATAGAAGAATTGGCTAATTTCAAAAAAGAGAAAGAGATATTGAATGCTGAGCATACTGACTGCAAATCCAAGCTACTAAAGCTCGAAGAAAAGGAAAGGTAGTGGGAAGCAGACATTCATCTTTTGGAGAAAAGTGAAGCAAAATTAAAAGCCAGATTAGAAATAAAATAAAGGGAGCTTCAAGGAAGGAGTGATAAGAGTGCAATTCAGTCCATAGGTGTAGATGGAGAGATAGACACTAGTTCTCTTTTTAGAGCAATGTCCCAGATAGGATTGAAAGATATAGACCTTGTTAAATTAAACCAGTAGATTGAGGAACTAGAAAAAGGAAAAAGGCAAGGAGAGACAAGGAAAGGAAAATATGGAAGAGAAATGCCAAGGACTGGTTCAACAAATTGCCAAGTTAAGCCAGCAGGTGGTCGGTAAATTTTCCTTGCAAGGCACTAGACATTTGATCTGGGATCAGATCATTATGGATGCTGACAAGTTCCAACCTTATATATATTTCATTGAAGACTAGGAAAACGCTATGATAGAGGCCAAGAAAAAGGTCCTGACAGTACTAGGGGAAATGCAGAAAAGAGCTGTGGCAACAACGGAAAATGTTGTTGCTTTCCTAATCTCCTTGTCAAGCGATTTCTCCAATCAGTACATTATCCAAAATAGGGTTTTTGTTGTCTTCGGGGCTAGAAAGGTAATTTCTAAGCACAGGATGTTGGAGACTGTACAAACCAAAATAGAGGTTATTGAGCACAAATTTAGGGAGGTTATTAGGTTATTCAAACCACTGGAAGATAGAGGGATACCTTTCTTCTAGGAAGAGAAGGGTCCTTTATTGTCCCAAAAGGATTATCGAGAGCATCTAGTTCAGTGCCAATTAGACAACAGCAAGTTTGGAGACATGTAACAATCCTTGTCAAGAAATATCGTTTTTGATAAGCTGGCCAATGAATTTGAATTGTTGTTTGATTTTAAAGGCACCTATGCTGAAGTCCCTGAGACTTCATACCCGAAAATGATGGAGCTCAAACCATAAGCATTTGACATGACAGTCGTGACTCTGCCTAGTCTTGACCTATGGAGATCCATTCAGCAATATGGGTCAGCCAAATTCAAAACACATCCATAAAAGTGGCAATGATAGTATGGGGGAATTCTTCTCTGTGTGCATGCCCTTTCCAATGGTCACTTCTTCCGAAAATCTATACAGCTGTCACTCGCCAGATGGGAACATAGAAGATTCTCGCACATATTTTCTCCTGCAATCCATATTTCATTTTTCAGTTTTATGTAAGTCATGGCCGATGTGTCACTTATGAGTTTGTTAGAAGTTGTTTTTTAGTTGTAACAAATTTTCATTCCCAGATGTCAGTGTAGGAAGTCCAGAATGCTATAAATATACCTCCTAAAGATGGAGAAAGGGTTGAAGCCGATGTAATTTCATAGTGTATGCTTTCAAGAGTATTTTCATAAAGTTGCAGAGCCGAGGTCAACATTTTACACAGGGATTCATGTGTTGTTTGTATTACAGTTCGTTACTTCCTTTCTCAAGTGAATGTTTTTCCAGTTTATCTCTTCCATTATGTTTTCTTTCATGTCTAAAATAAGTGTATAATAGTTTGGAATTCATACATGCTATGCTCTGTCTATTGGTTTAGATATTCACCAAATATTTCTTCTAAATTTAATATAGAAGTCATTGTCCAATGCTTTGTTTTGATGGTCTGTTCATGTTCTTCTTTTCCACCAGACAATTATAATTTGACTATGATTGAATGGCTATCTTTCCTCTGTGCTGAAATCGCCTGCATAAGTTCTTTCCTCTGTGTTGAAATTGCCTGCATAAGTTCTGTTTATTTCTGTTACACATCTTGACTCCATCACCCAATGGTTATATGTCTTATTTCAACCAATTTCACAAGCAATTTATATTTTCACTTGTACATACCTGGGATTGTTAATATTTGGTGTGAGATCCCTCTCGTAAGAGAAGAAGGCCAGTTCTCTCTTCGAAAGTGGTTTTGCTTTTACCTGGGAGCAGGCCTTCTGCAAACTTTCGCTCATTTCCAATGCTAACAATGGGTGAAGAAGTTTATCAATAAACATCAACTTATGAAAGTTGTCCAGGATAAAGTGAATCAAATGTCTTCTCAAATCAAATATTTCAGCACAAACTTTTCAAAATTTCTTTGATGATAGTCTCCTTTATTTTTGGGATGACGAAGGACGATTGTTTTCTCACAAACAGTATCATAGCTTATTGGTACAAAATCGCATGGATCATTCTAAATATGAAATATTGGACATGCTTTTAATTATTAAAAAAGAATTACTAGCTGTATCTTATGAATCTTATGTGGATTTGGAGGTGTCAATAAGAGAAATGACAGAGTATGACACTCCCAATGTAGAACAGTGGAAAAACGTGGAGAAATTTGGGAAAATCAAATACATATTACATTCATAAAGATAGGTGTTGCATTATCAGGAAGCTTTTTGTTCGTGGTGCCTTGTAGTTATGGATTTTTCTATAATCAAGTAGTCTGTTATTTTGAACAAAGCATGTAATTATTATTCCTAGTTATTATGGAAATGGTTACAAGAACTTATGATTAATAGTTAGTTGGTTTTTGACGTTCTGGAAAGAAAATATTTTGTATATATTTGAATTTTATTGAGGTATAAGAGGATGGAACCCATAAGATTGGACTGATGTTTTGTGAGAACATTTTTGAATAAAAATACAAAGCCGAATGCTAGTTTATCTTCAAATATTTATGTATTGTTTATGTTACACTCTGTGATTTCTTTCCCTATAAAATGTTCTCTAAGTGTTTGCCTTCCATTCGATTTTATTTCATGTCTAAATGTAGTGTATAATAGTTTTAGAATTCATACATATTATGCTCTGGCTATTGTTTCAGATATCCACGAATCTTTCTTCTAAAGTTGATATGGAATTCATCATGTGATTCTCTATATTAATGGATTGTTCATGTTTCTTTCCTATCGCCTAAAAATCAATGATTGACTGTAGCTGAATAATTATCTTGCCTTTGTTGAGATTTTGAGTAGGCAGCTTTGTATTATCTTCATCTATTTTGACTCCATAGCCCAATGGTTATATGCTTTGTTTCAACCATCTATGTAACTTAAAACTGTTGATTCATATATCTGTCCTTGTTAAAACTGTATCTGAGAGATCCTTCTATGGAAAGAAGAGCTAGTTTCTTTCTAAAAGTTGTTTTTGTTGTTACTTTGAGATTTCCTTTCACAACCTTAGGTATATTTTGAGAGATAACAAATTGGCATCATTTCCAAGGATGAAAGTGCAAATCAGCCCTGGGAGGAACGACAATGATTATAGCAGATCAAGAAAAGGATTTGTGCAGGTAGACATAATTTTTTTGTGAGTGAAGAAGGTTGTACATTTGCCCTGGCGATTCCATTTTAAATTATTTCAATATTTCAAACTACACCGACCGTGGCTTCGAAAAGACATACACGAGATAATTTTGATACTGAATTTTTATGAGGTTTGGAAGATCTTGAAAAATTATTTAGAAAAATAGACAAAGAAAAAATAGATATTTCTCTATTTGGTGCATCGTCTTCTCAAGATTTTCATATCACCTCTAATCAATAATGGGAAATTAATGTTGAAAAGGGTTTGTTGAAATCTAAATCCAATTCTGATCTTAAAAATATTGAATTCAACCCTCATATATTAGAATCATATTTACTTGATTCTCTTTGCAGAGATATTCCATAGTCTGTGAAGGTTGAAGAAAGACCTATTGTTCAAACTATTCAAATTTCCTCAGTTTATCCAAATCAACCTAGACCAAAGGCAGCTAGATTTGCTCCTTTACATTTTCCTGCTGTATTGCATGACCTTCCACAAAATTATGCTCAAAGAATTCCTTTATTTGATGGAGAGGGAGGTATAACAACAAAACATCATGTGGAAAAATTTGAAGATTTTATTGACTTGGAGGAAGTTGATTATGTAGATGTTAGAATGAGGTTGTTTTCTCAAAGCCTATTAGGGAAAGCAAAGAAATGGTTTAAAGATTTGCTAGCTGCATCAATTCTGACATTTCAAGATTTCTAAAATGTGATTTTAGAAAGATGGGATGATAAACAAAGCCATTTATAGCTTCTTTCGCAATACAATAATCTTAAGAAAGGAGGTTTTGAATCTATTCATGAATTTTCAAGTAGGTTTATAAGAGTTTATAATTCCATTCCAGATGAAATAAAACCTTCTGCAGCTGCTACTAAACTTCATTATACTGAGGCCTTTGACAATGACTTTGCATTTTCATTAAGGGAGAGAAAGTCAATGAGTCTTGCTGCTATGTTCATAGATGCTTTAGAAGTGGAAGCAAATATGATGGCAAGTGAAAAGATGAAACAAAGAGATATTTAGAGGAGGAAAATTAGAGAAGAAAATATGCCTTCTACTTCTTCTTCTGCCAATGATATTAAATTTGAAATGATGTTAATAACAATGGAGAATTTAATGGATAGATTAACTATGGACAATCAATCATTTAATAAAAAACATGCTAAGCCTCAAATCATAAATCCAAATTTCAGAAGGCCAAATCCTCCTATGCCTCCACAAAATAGGCAGAGAGATATGAGAAATCCAAGGAATCAAGAAGAACAACAGATTCAACCACCTTTCCCTGAGAATTATGTTGCAGATGAAGGTCCTGCTGAAAATGAAATTCAACTTTTCGGGGAATTAGATTCTGAGATATACCTCACTGAAGAAGAACACCATATGTTTTCACAGGAAGATGGCAATAATGATTTTGAGAAGGAATCAGAGAAGTATCATAGAGGTTATTTGCATGCTATGGATGATGTACAAACGAATATTAGGCTGAGAAACATAGATGTTGTTGTAAATAAAGGGAGGCCAAATTCAAAACAACCTTCCACTAGTTCATTAAATACAGAGAAAGGAAATGAAATACAAAAATATCCCGTTGTGAATAAAAAAGAAAAAAAAAATGAAACAAATGGCACGAGTGGATGTAGAGAAAGTTACTTCTATCTTCAATCTACAGAATGAACTTTCAAAATTGAAGATTTATGTTCCTTTTAATGAGTTGTTGAGCAATAATGAGTACAGGGATATGATAACAATAATGGTTAAGAGTCAAGGAGAGTTTCAATTAAACATTTTAGAATTGACAGATGATAATCCTACTATTTCATTTGGATCAAAGGTTGAAAATATAGATGATGAAGAGGTTCCTCCATTTTATTTGAGTTTGAATGTGCACGATATGGTTGTACATAATTCCATGTTAGACTCAGGTGCGTCACATAATTTAATGCCTAAAGGGGTGGTGGAAAGTTTGGGGTTGGAAATTATGAGGCCTTATAAATATTTGTATTTTTTTTATTCTAGGAGGGTGAAATGTCTTGGTATGATTAAAAATATGTTAGTATCTTTAAATAAATTGCTAGCCAAAATAGTATTGATGTATGTTGTAGTAGCAAATATTCCACCAAAATTTGGAGTATTGTTATCAAGATCTTGGACTTCAAAGTTAAAGGGTAGTTTACAAATGGACATGTCATACGCCACCATTCCTATCCAAAATGGGAGTAGGAGGTTATACAGTGAAAAGAGAACACCTTATGTAGTAAGCAGCCAAGATAGACTTGATATTCATCATATATATGCCATTGATACTAATTTGGGATCTTCTATTTTCTTTACTGATATGGTTCCATGTGATCTAGAGTCTACATTGCAAACTAAATCTAAAAAGAATGAAGAAAGAGAAAATGAGCAAGATTCTTTGGAAAAGAAACAGAAAAACGAAGGATTGTGGACTATGTATTTTGAAGGGCATGTGGAAAAGGTTGGTGCTAGTGTTGGTGTAGGAGTATACATAATTTCTCATATCATGGATTTTAAAGCGTTATCATATAAACTAACATTTGAATGCACAAATAATGTAGTTGAGTATGAAGCTTTATTACTTGGGCTGCATGCATTGAAATATTTGGGAGCGCAAAGGATACAAGTTCTGGGAGATTCAGAGCTTGTAATAAACCAGGTGAATGAGAGTTATCAAACTAGAAATCCCCAAATGAGGGATTATAGAAATGAAGGATGGGACATGTTTGGTAAATATTTTACAGAACATACAATTAAGGTGGTTCCTAGATATGAAAACAAAGTAGATGATTCTTTTCCAGTTTCTACTGGTAAATTTAACACTCCAACTGCTTGTAATGCCCCATATTAACGTTAATTAAAGTTTATTAGTAAATACTTTTACTAAACTAAACTTATACCATATTAATGTTAAATTGAAGTTTATTAGTAAATACTTTTATTAAATTAAACTTATACTATATTAATGATTAAAGTTTATTAGTAAATACTTTTATTAAATTAAAACTAATTATTTTACCGACTTTACAATTGCGTAAAACATTAAAATTGGTAATGTATGACATTTTGACATGTACAAGTCAAGATAAATACATTACACATGTCAGACCTATCGGAACGGCACTACCCATGATAAAATAAAATAATAATGTAAGAGGCGGTGGAAGGAGGTATAAGGAGGGGGATTTTTGGGATTTCAAGGGAGGCCGTGGAGAGGTTGGATTTATTTTGGGGAAAATTGGACTCTACATGAGGAAAACGAAGAAGAAAAATACTTGAGGAGGGGGACAACTCAAGGATGAGAGTATCTGTAAATGACTGACACTGAGAAGATAAAGAATGGAGAGGAAGCTGCTCTCGGTATTATTGGTCTGTGGGCTTAGGGGATAGGAAACCCATGGGTTTCCTAGGGCCAACACATGATGAGAGCTGGTCGGCAGGGTGGCACATCATGTTGTTAATCAAGGCTCGGTTGGTTGGACGGAAAGCTTGGAGAGGAAGGGGCCTACAAGTCTACAGCAAAATCTTGGATTCACTACGAACGCTGGCCCCAGGTATTTCAATGCCAGATAAGTATATTTTAAATTTATGTATGGTATTATTGTCTAGTTTACAAAAATAATATTTATGAAGTTTTTTCAAACCTGTACAACTCCTATTTCTACGTTAATATGTTTAGGGTTCATGATTGTACATTCATGTGTTTACAAAACTAATAGTACAGACCTAGATATAAACTTGTAATATGATTTAAATGGTCTTGATAGAGACCATCACTGAGAGAGAGGGAAAGAGTGCTCTATCGGTTAGGTAGAGCACTACAGAATGGTATCAGAGCCACTGGCTCAAACGCCGGGACCTTAAGGGTCTTTTTTTTTTTTTTACACTTAGAAGTACCAATAAATTTAAAAATATTGGGAAATCTAAAAAATCTGGGCATAAATCTATAGAGAAAATTGCAGCAATTACCACCGTAAACTCTATGTAGACCACCCAGTATATAAATAAATAAAATATTGGAAGTAAATTTCTATAGTATTTACACTAAAAGAAACTAGTTTAGAGAACACGGTTATAAAAAAATATATATACCTAAGAAAGTGAATAGTTATAGTTTTAAAAGAATCCCTAATAGGAATAAAGAAAATTAAATATTATCCAAATTCTGTGCCATATCGATATGGTCGATATGGAGTCCTAGATATAGAGCCATAGCTTATTTAAAAGCGCGTTCAAGAGATATCATCTTGTGTGGCATACCTTCCACTTTGAAAGCCATAACAGAGTGTTTCATATCCTCCAACAGTGTATGTTGGAAATCCATAATAAGGGCCAGAACCTAGCCCAGCATCCCAACGTGTTCCAGCTTCCCTTCGTCCAATGTTCCTTCTACTGCCCATTTCTTTTTTTCTAAATTGACTCTTTCATGAATAAAGCATACCGGGATTCTGACAACTTCATTGCGCTTCCATCCCAGAGGATTATAGATAACAATTACCTGAGTGCAAATCAATCAAGAAAATACAAATAAATGAGCAACCCAATATTCAAACAGAATAAAAGCCAGCTGAGATAAGTAAAGAATCAGTTAAAATAGTGTATTAGGATGAGAACCACACCATACTCGTCCCATATCCTAAGTTAGCTTCAGATTCAGGGCAGTAGCTGATATTCCTGAGAGGACACTGCAAACAATGCTTAAAAGGTAGAGCTTACTCATTCTAAAAGCAAGATGTATCATTACCGAAGCAGAAAAATACTTGATAAGAATATTACATACATAAAATCTATGACTCTGATCATTTATGCTTAAGAATGCAGATTTCCTTATAGAGGACAAAATATCTGTCTACAGTTTCCTTTAAAAAAAAAAAAAACTGACAATTGCTTAGGGCGAATTCTGTTTGAACAATATACCTGTGCAAGTTTTATTGCCTGTCTTGAGGTACTCTTGGAATCCTCTTCCTGCATTAAACTTCCATTTTGATATTCTAAATGAGTTCTGTGCCCAGTGGAAATTTTATCTACACAACTATTATTTGATTTCCCACTCATAAGGTAGAGCAATGCCGAATTCATCACACTCTCGGCCTGTGATGAANCCTCTCGGCCTGTGATGAAAAGGTGAAAATGAACTCACAGTTTACCATCTTGTAACAAGAATTTAAAGCACCAACAGAGATAAAGGGCGCTAGAGATAAAG
>LPNX010807301.1:0-10657 GCA_001517045.1 Pseudotsuga menziesii
CCCCATAGCAGTTTCGGGTGAGACTGCAACCTGCTCGCAGGTTGTTGGTGAAAGGGCCAACTCTGTGGGTCTTTTGTTGGTGCGAAGTTAAAGGTATAAAACCCAGGTCTACCCTATTGCCAACAAATAAGTATTAAGGTTTAGATCATTGATTGAAAGGAAAAGGAATATTGTAAACCCGCCATTGCGGCTGCCCAAAAGACTGCGCGCCCGATGAACAACACGTCTGACCGCTGATATCGCGGAGAACTTTAGTTGAAGAAACTACCGATGGGTAAACCTCGACATCCTTATAGATTTGGAGGGTTAGACCACTAAGGACCTGATACAGCGGAAGGGAATAGACCAACGAATCGTTGACACACCGGGGAATTAGCAGGGAAGAGACCCGACTTGAGAAGTAAAAATGCATCGAGAAATTGTCAATGATCGGATCGTCGATCAGAAGCTCAGTCGGTTGCTTCTCGGTCATGACCACTCCTTAAAGGACCTTATCAAACATTACATTAGTACCCTCATAGTGATTGACATATATGGATATGGCTTTTCTCCCTCTTCTTCATTGACCTCTATATCTAGTGTGGTTAATTGTCTTTCTCTCTCTTAGAGGGTATACCCTTTTTATGTCACCTTCTCTTACTCTCTTTTATGATATTTTTGTTGAATTTTAGCATTAGCATGAATATTTTTTTTAAATTTGCAGACTAACTTAAACAAATGACAAGTATAGTAAACAACATCAACACATCAACACATGAATTTTCACTGGGGAAACCTTTAAAGGATAAAAACCCCAAAAGTATTAGTAATTCATCTCGTAAATGAGATGACTAAGATTTTCCAAAATTCCACAAAATCTAACTGAGCTTGTACCACGGATCCACAATTACATAAGACAATCTAATTTCACAGTTAAAAACCCAATTAGGGATTTTTGACAAATTAGGGCTTGCTTCCCTAATTTTCTCTCTCCTGCCCAAAATTAGCAGGCAGCCTAAAAGCCTGTTTTGCTTGTCTGGATCTTCCTACCCTGCCCTTCTCTGTCCATCCGTACTACCCTGCTCTACCCGGTCGTACAGTTGCCTCCTATTTCTTTTACCCAGGTCCTTCTCGGACTGTTTTATCTTGCTCGGAGGGTGTATTGAGTTGTCCGAAAGGTTGTTGCTTAGTCTGACAACATACAACAACTGCCCGATAGTCTATTGTAACTTCCTGGGACTATTGCTATAACCTAGCAGCAGGATGCTGCTGCCCGACATCTTGTAGTTTCTACTCGGGCATGTTAGCAACCCCAAGGGGCAGCCTGAGGAGGATCCGGGTCTGCTTGAGGCTGCCCGTGAAGGATCTGGGGCTGCCCAAAATTCTGAAGAAATGCCCGAGAGTGGAGAGAGAAGGTCATGGCCTGCCCATGGAGGAAAGGAGGGAAACTGAGGGAGAGAAATGCTACCTGAGTAGACTTGGAGTTTCCTGAGATGCTTACTGGAGAAGAAGAAAAAAGTTGGGTTAAAACCTAACTCAAAAATCTGATAAGAATGCAGTTGCTGAAAACCCTAGCTTAGGGTTTATGAGAAATAATTGTGAATGCCCTAGCTAGACTCATCCATGCTAGGTTATCAAATTAATTTTCCTTCTCTTCAATAACCTGTGCAATATTTAGTTGGAGCAGTTGTACTTGCGAGAGCAAGTGTGTAATAATGAAATAGATTGATCTTCTTTTATATCCTTCAAGTCACCTATAAGTGGACCAAAATTAGAAAGAACAAAATATTATTCTTTTATTCTTTTCTAATTTTGACTTTTTCCTATAGTGGTACTAAAGGTATTTTTGCACTTTTACTTTTACACCTTAGTGGTACTAAGGGTCTTTATGTATTTTTTACTTTTGCTTTAGCCTTCTTCAAGTGCCCTGTGGTCAATACAAGTGGTTAAGGTGGTCTTTCATCGACACTCAAAGTACATCATCATAAACAGAGAGAATTACTAATGCTTTTATCTCACACTTTGTGTGACACCAAGATCGGGTACTAAGGTGTCTTAACCAAGGGTAGCTAAGCCTTGGAGAAGATTACAAAGCCCACTGATTGAGGGTCAGAGTGTCACACATGCCTAGACCCAGTCTAGGTCTTATAGTGTCTTCGAGGTAACAGACTAGGTGCCTCATCCATAGGATGCATAATTTGACACTAGGTCAAATAATTGGTAACAGACCAAGTGCCTCCATTCTCTTGGAGAATGACCCTCATCCCCAGGCTGAGTCCCTAGTTCTGGACTAGGTAATTTTCTGGTAATTGACCAGGTGCCTTCATTCAAAGGAATTACCACTCGACTCTAGGATGATTCTCCATTGTTAAACATGTTCCACATGTTGGTCCCGGACTAGATGTCATCATTCAATGGAATGATCACTCAACTCAAGGTTGAGTCCCCCAATGTTGGACTAGTTCCATATCATGGTCCAGAACCAGATATCCCCATTCAATAGAATGGTCACTCAACTCTAGGTTGAGTCCACACCCTGGTCCCGAACCAGGTGTCTCCATTTTCCTAAGAGAATAGCTCTTGATGTTGCTCATAAAAATCAACACTCCCTCTTAGTGAGAGAGGCATTTTTTTCCATGCCAAGCTTGTCAAGAAAGTATACAAACTTTGATACTATCAGAGGCTTGGTCAAGATATCTACGATCTATTCATCTGTACGAATGTACTGCAACTTCAAAGCACGTATCTGTACTAGGTCTTTAATGAAATGATACATCATTTCAATGTGTTTCGATCTATCATGAAACAATGGGTTCTCCAAAATATTTATACAAATTTGATTATCACAATGGATGATCATTGAGTCAATCTTTCCCTCGAACAGATCATATAGAATTTTTCTAAGCCAAACTACTTCCTTGCAGGAAGCACTTACAGTAATATACTCNTTTTGATTATCACAATGGATGATCATTGAGTCAATCTTTCCCTCGAACAGATCATATAGAATTTTTCTAAGCCAAACTACTTCCTTGCAGGAAGCACTTACAGTAATATACTCTACCTCAACTGTAATCTGAGCTATGGAACCCTGCTTCCTGTTGGACCAAGAGATCATTATTGATCCCATACTGAAGCAATAACCAAAGGTACTTTTCTAGTCTACTCTACTTCCATCCCAATCTGAATATGCATATCCAGATAATAATACTCCACTGCTGGAAGTATACTTGATCCCATAATTGATAGTACCTCACACATATCTGAGTACGTGTTTGGAAGATACCAAGTGTATGTGCTTCGGATCAGATATGAGCTGACTCAGAGCATTCACTATCACACAGATTTCTGGTATCGTATGGACAAGATACATCAAGGATCCAATAAGTTGTTTGTACAGAGTAGAGTCCACACTCTGTAAACTGGTAGTTGAGTCACAACTTTTTCAAGTTGGTAGTCATGGGTACGCTCATGGACTTGCAGTCCTGCATCCCAAATATCTACAAGATGTCCACTACATACTTTCCTTGTGTCAGGAAGATCTCGCCTGGATTTTTATAGACCTCTAAGCCAAGGAAATAATGCATTAAACCAAGATCCTTCATCTCAAATTCAGAGATAAGCTCCCTCATACACTGTTCTATCAACTGTTCATCACCTGTAAGAAACAAGTCATCTACATATAGAACAAGTATCAAGACATGATTATGAACAAAATTAAAGTACAAGTTAGAATCAACTGTACTTTTGGAAAACCCCAAGCTGTGGATAAATCCATCCATCCTCGCATACCAAAATATCGCAGCCTGTTTGAGTCCATATAAGGATTTCTTCATTTTACATACATGGGTCTCCTTCTGTAACACCCCGATTTTGACCCCGCTTGCATTAAATATACATGATACGTATATTGTAAATAATCTTGGTGCAGAGCTAAAGGCCAAGGCCCCACCATCAATTTGGTTATGTTATGTTTCAGATTTGGAATGGTCACTGATGATATATCGGGACATACGACATATATTAAATTGACATCATGTAAATGTGCATTTTAATTAATAACCCAGCCAGCTATGTTCACTACAACTAAATTGAGAAAGGGCATGATTCCAAAGGATAAGGAAGGGGAACGTTGAACATTGAGTCATGGGGGAAGAGCCATGTGTCACCACTCTCTTTTTCTCACCACGACCTTAGTTATTCTATTGTTAGTTGGGGCAGCATTTTGCTGGTAAAAAGACCATGCCCACGCCTACTCTCACTCTCCACGTCATGCAGATGGTCTGTCCACTATCCAGATCGTGAGTCCATTCAGTTTCTTCACGCGGACTAAGTTAAAAGATCCACAATTCATCGTTCGGGGGTTCTCCTTCCTTCTTTCTCACCAATTGCTAGTTTGTTGTGTTCATCCTCATGATTGCGCAGAATTTAGGGTATCTTTTTCCCCAAATTTCAGACTGTGTATCTTTCTGTTATTTCCATCGTTGAAATTGTGGTTGTAATGGAATCCATAGTTCTGTGGGTTGCATTTTGTCTCTCATGCAGAGATTGGAAGTCTGGTATTTTCCATTCCCGGTCTGTGTAAGCTTTCCCAGTGACTGCAGTGGGTTTTGTGTGTTGTGGGTTCCCATTTGTATTGGGATATTGTTTTCCAACGAATTGTTTGGCTGTATTTTCCCTTTTTATGGTGGTATCAATTGAAGAATGTTGTGAATACCTGCATTCTGTTCGACTGTGTTTTTCCCCTGTAAAAGCTGAATAGCTGTTCGGCTGCTTGCATGCAGTGGTTTTGTCCTCGGACTGCATTGGAGTGGTGAATGAGGGATTTAGGTGCTTGATAAACCTGGTGGATTGAGAACCACACAGACAGAGCTACTGAGCTGGCTTCCTTCTCCACAACCCCTGAATAGCACTGGAAGGGAGATCAGGGTCTAAGGGACTGCGTTGCAGAGAAAGGGATGATTTCCTTGTGTTGGGTGTGTGTGGGTGTTCTAGAAGCCAGACTGATTCTGGTCTTGGTGTCTATAGCTCTTCCATGATCTCACCAGCTTAGCATTAGCCTTTCCCAGCTCCTGGATGGCCTGATAAACCCAACTTTGTTGGCTTGGCTAATCTGTTGTTCGCCTAATAAACCCAACTGTGTTGGCTTGGCTGAACTATGTACCCTTGTGGTGTTGTTATCCTTGGATATGTGTAAGCCTATTAGTTCCTTATTCCTTGGGGAATCATGCCCAGATCAGGGGTGGCAGCGTTGCTGAGAGATTGAGGAGCATGCTGGCCTATGGTTGGGTGGAACGTTGCAGTGACATAGCTGGTTGCGGAACAAGTTCTCTACAAGATAAGTACTCTTGCTTTACTTGTGTCTGCAACTATATTTACCATTGATGAATGAGGATATACATGTTAAATGCTGACCTGTATATGCATGAATGTTGATTGATATGTTTTGCTTCCANGCAACTGTATTTACCATTGATGAATGAGGATATACATGTTAAATGCTGACCTGTATATGCATGAATGTTGATTGATATGTTTTGCTTCCATTGTGTATATGAATGATTTTTCTTTGTAAAATGTTTTTATGTTTTAAGTATCATGTTTCAGCAGTATATGTATGTATGTCCATGTTCATGGGGCCAGATGCCCGGATGATTTGATGTATCGTAACGTCCTCTTCGCTGGTCGGACGGTCAGGGACGTTACAGTGTGGTATTAGAGCTCTGGTTATAGCATGGCCTTGAATGTGCCATGATAGATCAGATAGCAGAGGTAGGTTTCCTTCTGCCCAGCAGCAATCAGAAATTGTGGCAAGAAAACTTAGAAATGTTTCTAAGTGTTGACTTCGTCGACCATCGAATCATGTTAGTTGTATTCATCGTCGATGAACAGCGAAAAGGATCAAAGTTGATGAGCTGTCGTTGCGGTTGCTTAGTTGACTATCTCGCCAACGAATTTGTCCTTCCAGTCGTCGATGCCAAAGTGGTAGTGAACAGTAGCTCCAGGCGGTGGTGACAAATAGTGGTTGACCAGCGATGGATAGAGGAAGTTTTCATCGACAGGTAAGAAAAGGATCAGTGGAGAATAGAAGATAGCGAAGCCGATGACATGGAGGGAACGAAGACTGAAAAGAGAAAGTTTGAAAATTTTTCTAAGTCCGACCATCGGCAATCGGTGGAAGATAGTTGTTCTCATCGCTGATGGTTAGAGGAGGAAAATACTGATGAACATCGACAAGAGTTAGTTGAATGGGTTGTTGCCATTGCAGCTACCTTGGGGACTAAAACATTGATGCAGCAGTGCTAGAGGTTCCGACCGCCTACAGAAGAAGAAAAGTTTCAAAATTTTTGTTTAAGTGTTGACATCAGCAGAGATTAGTTGATCGAGCACCCGCCATTGTGGATGGCTAGACCACTATGCTTTCGATGCATAGAGCCTGCAACCGTCGACACCGAGGAATTTTGGAAAATTTGACGAAGTAACAGGACTGTCAGTGATCGGCGACGATTAGTTGATTGCATCGCCGATGCACAGTTGATCATGTTTCCCATGCGGCGAAAGTAGATGACTACAACGGAAGGAATTGGTGGAACAAATCACCACCGTTGCGGAAGCCTAGTCCACTAACCCTCCAACGGTTACAGATTCCACTTGTCGACGCCGGAGTGGTTGTTAGTTAATGTGGTGAAGTATAAATGAAGATAGAGCTGACGGAGTCAGTGGAAGATAAAGGAAGCTCCTGCTGACCAACAGTTAAATGAATCAGCGAAAGAGAAAAAATTTCAAAATTTTTCTAAGTCATGGAACCATTAGCCATCCGCAATGGTTAATTGATCACATCGTCGATGATCATAGGATGCGGTCACCGATGATCTACGTCAAAGTTTGTTGAACGTCCGCCATTGCGGAGATCGAGAAGACTAACCACCTGACAGGGAGTGCATCTGAGTACCGATGCCACGGTCTCTAGAGGCTCTAACCACCGACAAAGTCAGGAGCTGCATAAGACTTAGTTTGATTGTGGGCCTTCGTTGCAGAAGGCTTGATGACTAACCGTCTGATGCATAGGGAACCCGGTCGTCGATGCAATAGGTTAGCCTATGCTATCGCCGATGAAGTTCGAGACGATAGACCACTGCGGGGCCAGTACTCGGAAGAAAATAGACGAGTAACTCACCGATATAGTGGAAGAATTTAGAAGTTTCAGCTGCCGAAGAAAATGTTGAAAAGTTTTGAAGATTTTTGTATCAGGTCATCGGAGAATGTTGGGGTGCACACCCTAATGGTCCTTAAGGTGAATAGATCCGCGGGTTTTGGGAGTTTGTAAGCGGAGCTATGGCTCAAAATAGTCTTAGGGGTGTCGGGGCAGAGTTAAAAACCTTATGTTGTAATAAACCCATGGTTTAAATCCAGGGTTTAGGGTTCGGGGTGCCCATGTTTTAAGTCCATGGTTTTGTAACAGTGCGTTGTTTAAATAGGTGCTGTTGTAAGTAAGTAAGGTTAGGCTTTTTGTGGAAAAAGGAATTGATGCGAAGCTAAGGCTAATTTTGTAAGAAAAGGTTAAGTCCCAACTGTGTGCGTGGATGACCTCTGCAGCTGTGTGCGCAGAGGGTTTTGGGTGATAAGGAAATCTGCAGCTGTGTGCCCAGAGGCCTGCAGCTATGTGCGTGGCTTTGAGGACTGAAGGGATCTGCAGCTGAGTGCGCAGATTAGAACTGTGGTTTTTGTAGAAAGATTGAATAAAACACAGTTCTATGGACCTAACCCCTACACTGGGGGTGAACCACGTTATATCTTGTGTCGTGGTTCTGTGTGTTGTTTATGTTGTGTTCTTTCATGCATTTATATCTATATATCTGATAAGTAGAGATCACTGCTAGACAATAACTTCGCTGTGAATTCCCAGTAAAGGGTCGTGCAAGGCACTGTTTGTTTATCTAACTGCGAAGCTAAATAAGTGAATGCTAAGCTCTGTGATTTATATTTATAATCTGTTAAAAGTTAAAGGTACATTAATATCCCTCTTTGCTTGCAGAAATCTGGTTCTGCGGCACCCCATAGCAGTTTCGGGTGAGACTGCAACCTGCTCGCAGGTTGTTTCCGAAAGGGCCAACTCTGTGGGTCTTTTGTTGGTGCAAAGTTAAAGGTATAAAACCCGGTCTTCCCTATTTCCAACAAATTGGTTCCGTTGCCGGTTGAACTCAGTATCTGCTCAAGAAGGGTTTACGTCGTACCTCGAGGGTTATGTTCTGGAGGCCCTCTATGAAGGAAATCAGTGATTGGCTTGATGAGACTTATCTGAAATTTGTTGAGCACGAGAACAAAGATCCGCGTCATAGTGCAAACGACTTTTTACAAAGGTATGTTTTTTGTGACATTTTTGAAATTTTATTTGGTAGTATCCACATAGAGTTGCACCAGTGGTTATCCAGGTTAGCAGAGCGAAGGATGAACTTCCAAGCACGTCAGTTTCCTGCTTGAACCCCCGCGAGAATTAATATACTAAAAATAGTGAACAACAAGATCTCCTGCGCTGTTGATTTCTGGACAACGCGAACCCTTTAAGCATTTGTGACGGAGTTCGCCATCGACACGAGTACCTCCTTTAGTGAAGCCGAGCGACAGTTTTTCAAAGGCCCAAGGGGTAAGTTTTTGAATTCATTTAGTTTGTGAATCAAAATGCTATTGGCTGAAAAAGGTATATTGCTAATTGAATCAAACTGTTAGATTTAGTATTACTAACCTATGTTTGCAAGCGACAATACCTTCGACGAGCAAAGTGGTTTGCTGCAAAGTGGCAAAAGGTACAAGAAATATTTTGGATCCTATTCCCAGGTTCAGCATACTGAGTATTCCCCTGTAAGTCCCACCGATTCAAAACCCGAAGAAACNCTGCGAAGTGGCAAAAGGTACAAGAAATATTTTGGATCCTATTCCCAGGTTCAGCATACTGAGTATTCCCCTGTAAGTCCCACCGATTCAAAACCCGAAGAAACCCCTTCTGTTGGAAACCCTCTGGTAACCCCGCAGCAAAGACCTATTATCCCTGAGAACCCGTCGCAGTCTGAAAGTCACCCTAGCCTGAGTATTCCTGTCGCAGGTCAGTCTACCCCAGTAATTTCCCCCATGCCTACTTCCAGTCCCCATCCATCCCCCCCTAGATCCACTATGGCCCACATGCATGATGACATTAAGCTACCTGTTTTCAAAGGAACTGGATCCAAGGATCTAGAGATACAAAAAGAGCGCAGCTGGTTACTTCCTTCAGAGACCGTGCTCTGACCTGGTTCATGAAGTTCTCCAGCACTCAGAACCATGCATTGGCTGACATAAAAGCAGCAATGATAAAGGAATTTAAGAAGCCAAAATCTGAGTCGTAGTGTATTACTGAATTGAAAGAGATTTAGCAGAGGCGTGGAGAATCGGTGTGGGACTTTGATCAAAGATTCAAAGTTCTGCTAGACCAAGTCAGTTTCCCCATTGGACCTGCACAACACAAGGAATGGTTTATTGCAGCGTTGTTACCACATATCAAAACTCCACTCATGCAACAGAAGGTTGTTGACCAGTAGGAGGCTCTGGAAATTGCGATGAAGCTTGAAATCACCCCTGTCGAAGATAACTCTGGTATCGCAAAATTACCTGAATACTGGTGCGCCAAACCCGTTCAACCCTACTATTCTATATTGTGAGGTCTGTCGGACAACTGGCCAGCATCGACCTGAGAATTGTTATCTACTACAGAGGTATGTGCAAGTCCCCAAGAACCCTTACTGCAAATTCTGTAAGTCCGTAGGCCATAATGAAGATGAGTGTCACAGTTATGACCTCATGAGGGAACGCACCTACGATGCCTATCGGGAACAAAATGAGGGACAGAGTAATGATGGCTATGGCTACCGCGGTGGTGCATCAGGTAGAGGTGGTTTTGGAGGCCGTGGTCATGGTGGCATGGCTGGCAGAGGTCGTGGTCAGGTGGTGTCTTATAACTGTAACCAGGCCGGACATCTGGCTCGCGACTATCGGAACCCGACTACGACATGCCGGTATTGCCGAGCAGTAGATCATGTGATCGAGCAGTGCCCGCAGCTGATAGATAAGATTCAGGAAATAAACAGTGGCCCCACTCAAAATCTTCAGATGATTTTCGTTGAGCAAAGACCTGCCCCAGCAATTAATGTTGTTACCCGAAGTGGAGCTACGACGCAGATACATCCTGCTGAGAAACAACCTGACGAGGCTTGGGTTCGTAAGGCTCCCGTGAAAGTCCCCGCCTTTGATATTGAAAGAGAAAAGGAGACATTCATGGACGCCAAGAAATATTTTGTGGATTCTATCCCAGCAGTAGCACCTGCGCAGCCACATCAGCAGCAATCGCAGCTGCAAGAAGCTTCGACGGATAAAGTAAGTACACTGTCCTCCTTTTTACAGAGTTGTCTGAAACTTTTAAGAAATCAAAATTCTTTAAGTGAGTTGCAGAAATTTATTGCTTCCTGCGAACCTCAACAAGGTTCTGGTCAGGCAAAAGCTATTCATAGAGTCATAAAAACTGGTAGGGAAATGAGGTTGAATGCTCAGATAGGAGAGTATGAGATGATTGATGTGATCTTGGACTTAGGGTCAGAAGTCAATGTCCTAACCAAGCAAACCTGGGAAAAAATGGGCAAACCTACCCTTG
>LPNX010807324.1:0-13547 GCA_001517045.1 Pseudotsuga menziesii
ATGCAAGATATTTTGCATAAGTATCTCAAAAAATCCAAGTAAGTTGAGGGATGCCTGATTTTTCAGGTTTCTATTGCATCTAACGCGCTAAAAAGGTCCATCATCTTCTTGCACTCACCCATTATATACCAAAGTATGTGTAGGAATTACTCTCACATATTACATGTGGGATAATATAATTAGCCAAAATAACACCTCTTTATATAACAATGGATATGAAGATTATACTTTACCATAATAAATATGGGATATAATGTATTAGTGTTTTACATAATATTGTTGAAAACTTCCGACAAAACACAAATTTATTATTACCTTCCAAGGAATATAATATATTCCAACACTCCCCCTTAATAATGGTTGGGATAAGAGACCACCCTAACACTAAAGATGGAAGGAGTCATTACTACTCCCCCTTGATGAGAAATTCCCTCATCACAATCAAAGAGAGAAGATGCACATACTTCACTTACGTCAAGTATTTGGTTAAGATATTAGCGACATGGAACTCGATAGGACAATACTCCAGAGAAAGAAAACCATCTGCCAAAATGTTAGTTTTTCAACATTAAGCTAGCATTATGTTAGGATCTTTACTGAGAGAATAACAAGTATAGCAATCAAACACAAGAGACAATGAACACAATGTTTTTGATCGGGGAAACCATAAATGGAGAAAACCATGCAACTTCCTCAAAGATAGAATCACCACAAGATGTAAGACCCCAAAATAGTAAGATGCACTCCCGACAGTAGTATTCTTCTTCTTGTCTAGTCCCAGTGTATTTCCTTCCTCACTAATGCGCCACACTTGAGTAAGTGAGTGATGTGTAGTACAAGTGATAAATAGAGAGACTCTCACTCTCTATTTCTATTCTTCCATTCACTTGAAGTGCACTCAATCATGTCGGCCTAACTTACCAAATTACTTACTAGAGCCTACATCTCTATGAGTGTATAATAACTCTAGTGCCCCGAAATTGTGGGGACTTTAACAATGCCTTGACAAGACTTGTTTACATTATTAATCCTCCCGATCGGAACATCGGGGCATGACAACATGACTCAAATACATAATAGAAACATCCCATAATAAACATCGGGTTACAATATATAAGATACATAGAAGAATACATTCTGAAGTTATAAATACATCAACACTCCCTCTTAACTAGGAAGGTATTCTTTCGACACAATTTTCAGCACTGGTCTTCTTTTCTTGATTAACTAGATCATCTTCGTCTTCAAGTCATCTTCGTCTTCAAGTCATATTCATCTTCAAGTCATCTTTATCTTCAAGTCATCTTTATCTTCAAGTCATCTTCATTATCGGATTTGGATCATCTCTCCATATGGATCATCATAGAACATCATCACTGGATCTGGATCATCACTCGATTTGGATCATCATCACTGGACTGGATCTAGATCATCACTCAATCTGGATCTAGATCTGGATCATCTCTCGATCTGGATCATCACTGCTGGATCTGGATCATCACTCGATCTGGATCTCTCGGAGTCATCATAACTGGATCTAGATCATAGCTCGATATGGATCATCTCTGGTCATCATCATGTGTGTACTATCTTGTCATAGGAAGCTCTACAGAGCCAGCCCTTTTTCATGCTGGTTGTAGGCCTAGCCACCAGGTAGGTCTTCGCCCAGCACTTACATCTGACCTATTCGTCAGAAAGGCATGCCCAACACTCACATATGATCATGTAGTAAACTACAATCACATTAGAAAGGCCCAACACTCACATTCACTAGCATGGTAGGCACATCAACTACCATCTGTGAAATGGCTTTGCACTTATATCTGACCTACTCGTCAGCAGGGCACATCCATCTAGGCTGGAACCACATCTGCCACAATGATGAAAGAACTATGTTCTTTTCACCCAGGCTGGAACCACATCCGCCACAATGATGGAATACTTTCATATAGGCTGGAACCACATCTGCCACAATGATGAAAGATTTATGCACTCACATCTGACCTGGTAGGAACTGAATCCTACACCCTCGTCAGAATGGCCCCCAGTCCTTAACTGAGATACCTGGTAATGGACCAGGTGCCTCCACTCTCCCGGAGAGTGGCAGTTTCCCTTACATCTGTCCTACTCAACAGAATGGCCAACACTCACATCTAACATGGGAGCAACCTAATCCTTTAGCCATGACAGAATGGTTCAGCCCTTACATCTGACCTGCTCGTCAGAATGGCTCTCTCAGTCCCTGACTGAGTGTTCCTGGTAACTGACCAGGTGCCTCCATTCCCAGAATGGAAGTTAGCACTCATATCTGACATGGAAGGAACCAAATCCTCTCACCATGACAGAATGGCTCAACCCTTACATCTGACCATGTAAGGAACCAATCCTCTCACCATGTCAGAATGTCTATGGGTCTCATCACTTTCTCTTGGAGGAAACCTCAATCTGGAGAACACCAAGATTCTCCCTGAAGTACTCGAACTTCACTCTGGCTAATGGCTTCGTCAACACATCAGCTATATGTTCCTCTGTCGCAACATAATGGAGCTTCACTGCTCCTCTCCCCACCATATCCCTGATATAGTGATACTTGATCTTGATATGCTTCGACTTGTCATGGAACACTGGATTCTCTGACAACTTCATGCAACTCTGGTTGTCACAATGTATACAAGTATCATCCAACTAGAGATCAAATATATCAAACAGTAGCTTCCGAAGCCATACTGCCTCACAACTAGCTAAACAAGTTGTGACATACTCTGCTTTAGCTATACTCAGTGCCACACAGGATTGCTTCCTGCTAAACCAAGAGATCATACCTAATCCCATATTGAAGCAACATCCTGAAGTACTCTTCCTGTCGATGACACTGCCTACCCAATCTGAATCAACATAACCCTCTAGGTTCATCTTTTGATTCGCATCGTACTTGATCCCATAATCAACTGTACCCTTTAGGTACTTCAAAATATGATTTGCAGCAATCAAGTGAACACTCCTCGGATCTGTCAGATACTGGCTCAAGGTGTTCACAACAAAGCAAATTTCTGGTCTCGTGTTCATCAGGTACATCAATGACCCAATCACCTGACAATACATCGTAGCATCAACCGGCTTTGATGAAGCATCACTCAATAGCTTCAGGTTCGATGCCATAGGTGTGGCCATAGCTTTGCAGTCCATCATCCCAAACCTCTTCAAGATCTCTACTGCATACTTCCCTTGTCCAAGGAAGATTCCATCTGTACTCTGCCACACTTCCATACCTAGAAAGTAATGCATCATCCCCAAGTCCTTCATCTCATATTCAGTAGCAAGATTTCTCTTCGTATCAGCAATCAACCCATTCGTACCTGTCACAAATAGATCATCTACATATAGTAGAAGCATCACTGGGTTGTCATCTTCAACCTTGTAGTAAAGGTTGGAATCTACTTTAATCTTGGTAAAGCCCAAACTGGATAGAAAGCTATCGATTTTGTCGTACCAGGTCCTGGGTGCCTGTTTCAAACCATACAGGGCTTTCTTCAATCTGCATACATGAGACTCTCTATCATGTGTCTCAAACCCGAGTGGCTGTTCTACATACACTTCCTCTTCTACTACACCATTCAAGAAGGCAGTCTTGACATCCATTTGGTGTATCTTCCATTTCATCACTGCAGCCAGAGCAAGTACTGATTTGATGGAAGTGTATCTGGCTACAGGTGCAAAGGTTTCTTCATAGTCTATTCCCTCTTTCTGAGAGAAACCTCGAGCTACAAATCTTGCTTTATACTTTTCAATGCTACCGTCTACAGCATGCTTGATCTTGTAGATCCATTTGGAAGTGACAACTGACTTCCCTTTTGGTCTTGGGACAATATCCCAAACATCATTCTTCATGATCAATTGGTACTCTTCAATCATAGCATCCTTCCATTCTTTTTGTTCTGCCGCTTCTTCATAACTAGAAGGTTCTTTATCAATGAAATCACATAGTAAAGCTACATACCCGAAATTTGATCTGGTTCTCTTTCTTTCTCTGTGATTCTCTTCTGGATCCCCATATCTTTCCGCACCTTGGATAAGTTCACGTACCCAAGTAGGTTTCCTCTTATGAGGATTCTTCTGCAGAGGTGGATCTACAGGTATTTATGGTTCCTCGAATTCTCGATCTTCTTCTTGAGCTTCTTTGTCCATGATTGTATCATGAATTCTGGGTACTTCTGCTTCCGCTTCTTCAGGTTCTTCAGCAGCTTTCTTTATGGATTTGCTGTAAGCTGTGCCTTCATCAAATGTCACATCCCTACTGATGTAAATCTTCTTGTATCCTGGGAAGTAGATTCTGTAAGCCTTCGAGCTTTCAGAGTATCCCACAAATATACCCTTCTTTCCTGAAGGATCTAATTTTGTTCTCTTTTCTTTTGGAATGTGTATGTACATGGGATAGCCGAATATTCTGAAATGGTTGACTTCTGGTTTCTTGCCGAAGAAGACTTCTTCAGGAGTCTTGTTCTCGAGCACTCTATGTGGAGTACGGTTCTGCACATACACCGCTGTTCTGGTAGCTTCAGCCCAAAGATGCATAGGTAGATCTTGATCATGAAGCATAGATCTTGCAGCTTCCATGATAGTTCTATTCTTCCGTTCCGCAATCCCATTCTGTTGTGGATTATAAGGAGTGGACAAATTCCTCTTAATCCCTGATTCTTTGCATAGCTCTTTGAATTCATTTGAAGTGAATTCTCCACCATTATCTGATCGAATGGTCTTTATATTCTTTTCAGTATGGTTTTCGATCAAGGCTTTGAATTCCTTGAACTTGCTAAATACTTCATCTTTGGTCTTGATAAAGTAAATCCATGTCTTTCTAGAAAAATCATCAATGAAAGAAACATAGTATGCATACCCGCTAAGTGAGTTTGATGACATAGGATTTCATACATTGGAGTGGATGGTTTCTAGAATACTTTTTTCTTTCATTGCTTGGAAACGTCTTCTTTGTATTCTTTCCTTTCACACATCCTTTGCAGACCCCATCATGTTTAGCTTGAATTTCTGGAAGACCTTCGACAACTTTACTTGCAATAGGTAGTGCTCTGTAATGCACATGTGCAAGCCTTCTATGCCAAAGCTCATTTGGCTCTACTATTTCATGGATCAAGGCTTGTTCTGGATGGCCCTTCAATTTGTACAAGCCTCCTTCTTGTTCTCCAATCACTACCTCATCATCGATAGTCTTTCCTTTTGGCCACATGATGACTTGACCATCTATGAATGCCACCCACATTCCTTTTGCATCCAATGCTGAAATGGATATAAGGTTCTTCTTCAGTCCTGGCATAAACAATACCTCTTTCATTGTTAGATACTTACTAGATTCTAGCTTGTATGAAGATTCCCCACTACCTTTTATTGGATATTGGTAGTCGTCTCCTAGTTTCACCTTATTAGGTGATTCTTGTTCTAACAGTCTTATAAAAGATTCCTTGAATCCTGTCATATGTTTGGAAGCCCCACTGTCTATAAGCCAATCATCACTTCCATGAGTAATGTTACCTATGAGAGCTGATATCATAACATATTCATCCTCGCTTGAAGAATCTTCACTTTCATAGCTGGATCTCTTTCTGGATGGTTCATCATCCTCTGTAGCATGAGCATGATGTCTTCTTTTGTTGCTCTTCTTTACTATATTTTATTTGCTAGGACAATCTTTTGCAAAGTGTCCTGCTTCATCACAAGCATAGCATATGACCCTAGACATATCTCTTCTAGTATTATCTTTGTGAGAACGCTTACCTTTATAGCCATGAGGTCTCCTTTTGCTTGACTTGGAGTGAGACTTGGAGTGTACTGTAAGAGCTTTGTCTTCACTTCCCATCTTCTCTTCTCGAGCTGCTATCTGAGCTTCTTCTTGAGAGCATTCTTCCCATAGTCTGCTGAATTTGACTAACTTCTTTCTAGCACAGATTCCTTGAATGAAAGCATCCCATGACCTAGGAAGGCAATTCAAAGTAGTCATCACAATCTCTACATTTTCCACTCCTTCATCAACAGCTTCTAATTGTTCCTTGATCTGAGAAACCCTTGTGAAGTAAGACTGGATAGTTTATGCATTCTGAATCTTCACATTCTTCAGTTGGTTCCTCAGGGTCATCTTCCAATTGATGTTCTTTCCTTCAAACGATTTGGTTAGGGCATCAAACATATCTTTGGGTGTCTTGAGAGAGGACACCTGCGGGATAAGGTGATCCTTAATAGAATTAGCAATGATCCTCTTTGCCATAACCATCTTCTTATTATGTAAGGATTTTGTCTCATCTCCCTCTGGAACTGGAACCTCCTCATGAATGTAGGAGTCTAATTCATTCTCTTCGAAGACCACGGAGATCCTATACTTCCAAGCTCGGAAGTTATCAGCTCCATCAAGATTTTCATCAAGCTTGGTATGATGAAACATATTAAATGAGAACCTCAAATGGAAATACAAGAGATTTTATATCTTACCAGGTTCAAGATGTTGGATCTGAAACTTGAGTTGAAATCCTATAGAGCTGGTTTAGGAGCAAACTAGGGTTTTTCTTTTTCGGAGTTCTGTCCACCCAAATTCCTTGAAATTTGTCCCTAACTTCTATTTTGGGGAGGAGATCAATCTAGGCCTAGGCTCACTAAAAAATTCCTCTTCTGTAAAAAGCCCTAATTTCCAACCCTAGTGATAGGTCCAAAACTGAAAAACCTCAGAATTGGATTCTGTTTTGACAGAAAAATGCGCCCTAAGGAGGAGAGTTGTTCCACTTTACTTTTGCTGAAAATCTATGGAGGAAGGTCCACAAACTAGGAATCCCTAGTTCCCGTAGCTGCACAATGTCTTCTTCTCAGGTTAGCTCTGATACCATGTTAGTTTTTCAACATTAAGCTAGCATTATGTTAGGATCTTTACTGAGAGAATAACAAGTACATCAATCAAACACAAGAGACAATGAACACAATGTTTTTAATCGAGGAAACCATAAATGGAGAAAACCCTGCAACTTCCTCAAAGATAGAATCACCACAAGATGTAAGACCCCAAAATAGTAAGATGCACTCCCGACAGCAGTAGTCTTCTTCTTGTCTAGTCCTAGTGTATTTCCTTCCTCACTAATGCACCACACTTGAGTAAGTGATTGATGTGTAGTACAAGTGATAAATAGAGAGACTCTCACTCTCTATTTATATTCTTCCATTCACTTGAAGTGCACTCAATCATGTCGGCCTAACTTACCAAATTACCTACTAGAGCCTACATCTGTATGAGTGTATAATAACTCTAGTGCCCTAAAATTGTGGGGACTTTAACAATGACTTGAAAAGACTTGTTTGCATTATTAATCCTCCTGATCGGAACATCAGGGCATGACAACATGACTCAAATACATAATAGAAACATCCCGGAATAAACATCGGGTTACAATATATAAGATACATAGAAGAATACATTCCAAAGTTACAAATACATCAACACAAAATACCTCAAATATAATGAGCATCAAGGTCGAGATGATTCATCTTAGAGTGATATACTGGATTATAAGAAAGCTGAATTGCATCTGAATTGTCACGTTTCAACCTAGTGACAATTTTGGAACCAAACCAAGTTCGGTAAGAACATTTTGTAACCAAACTGCCTCTTTGGATTCTCTATATTCTGCTTCACATGAAGATAAAGAAAGAGTCTTCACATTCTTGCTAGACCAATAAATAGGACCTAAACCAAGTTGAAATAAATAACCAATAGTTCAATGTCGATCGGAATTGTCACCTCCCCAATCAGAATATGGATAACCAAACAGTGAAACTATAGCACTACTCGAATAAAATACACCATAATGTAATTTCCCCTGTAAATATCTCAGAATTCTCTTGGCTTCCTACCAATGAATTTCAAGAGGATTCCATATTAACTAAGAAACCATACTGATGGAAAAAGAGAGATATGGTTTGTTGTGATTTAAATATATCAAGCTTCCTACGAGATAACTATAAATAGTAGCATAAAAAAGAGGAGTGGTACACTCAACAGTTAAATCTACACTCGACTAAAATGGCGTAGGAGAAGATTTAGAATCACTCATATGGAAATGTGCCAATAAATATGTCACATACTTAGGCTGAGAGAGAAAAATACTATCTTCCATATTCCAGATCCGAAGACCCAAGATGTAGTGAAATATACCAAGATCCATCATATCAACATTCTTTTCTAGAACAATTTTCATATTTTAATTTAAAACAACTTTTCTACTAGTGATAATAAGATCATCCAAATATAAAAAAATGATGATGACATTATCAACAAAGTTCTTAACATACAGATTTGGATCAGATATACACCGCTTAAAACCATTAGTCAAGAAATATGCATCAATTTGATCATACCAAGCCCTAGGTTCTTGTTTGAGACTAGATAAAGACTTATGTAATTTGCATACTAAACTTGATGTTTCAACATAAATAAAACTGAGAGGTTGTTGATTGTAAATGTCTTCATTAATATTTCCATTTAAAAAGGAAATTTTAACATCCCTTTGGTGTAATTCACATTTATAAGATACAACAGTAGATTAAATGATTCTTTGGTTGGTGGAGCCCTGTGTAGAAAATTACCTTAGGTAATTTTATCTAAGATACAACATTAGATAAAATGACCTTTTAATTTTAGGGTTACAAGAATTATTAATAAATGATTGGTGGAAAATATTGTGTGAGAAACATGAGTATCTCCTCCTGAAGATGGGCTGCGCTACTTAGCCCAAAACATCAAAGACTTTTATTATTTTTTCTACATAGGGATCCACCAATTAATATGACTACCTGTGAAAGCACCAATGATATCCAAATGGTTCTTATTGTCTTAATTTTAGAAATAAGAGAAAAAGTTTCATTATAACCAATTCCTTCAGGTTGATTAAAACCTTTGGTGACTAATCTAGTTTTAAATTTTTCAATCTATTCATCTGCAATGAACATAGTTTTATAGACCCATTTACAACCAACTAAATTCTTTTCTAAAGGAAGAGGAACAATATAATAAGTCTTGTTTCTCAAAAGAGATTCATACTCAACATACATAGCTTGTTCCCAATGAGGCTTACTTTTAGCTTGAGAATAAGAAGCGGGATCATCCGTAGTCAAAATTTTTGTCATAAGAGAAAAGTTAGATCTAGTTATACAAGTATCTAAAGGATTATTGACCTCACTACCTAGAGATTTAAGAGTTTTTCAGGCCCAATCAGGAAGATGAGAAGCACCATAAGCTACTTCGGGAGCTTTATTAGATTCAGGTGTAGTACTTGAAGAAGAGGATGAGCTAATATCAACAATAGGAACAAAAATGGAAGGAGTAACATAGATAGGAGTAATGGGTGATATTGGAAAATTCAGGGTAATATGAGGTTCTACAGAGTTTGGTGGTGGAGAGACTTCATGAAATTGAACATCCCTTATGATTATGACACTTTGATTAGAAGGATCAAACAACTTATAAGGGTGTGTGCAAGAAGTTGAGGGACCTTTTAGATGCAATGGTGGAGTGAAGTCAATCACTCCTAATCCAAAAAAAAGAAATCATCCCAAGCAATCCCGAACCTGCCAAGCCTAGTCCCAAGGATGGAAATAGGCATGCCAACTATGATAGTAAGACAAGTCACGCCTCCATTTTAATGAAACAAATCACGTGCGCAATTTCGTTCACTAAAACGAAGGTGCGATTTGGAAAGCCTGTGTTTTTTTAAATTGGTCGAGGCTGTCTTTTTCTCCTCACCGCATGGCTATTGGACCAAGGAGGAGCAAATCTCGATTGGGAAAACATGATTTTGGGTGTGCCAAAGCCCTCCATCTCTAGCTTTGGATAAACCTCCCCTTTGTGAGGTATTTTCCTCATTTATTTTCATGTTTTTTTCTCTTTCTTCATCAATTTATTTTCCCTAGATTGAAAAATTAAACCATATTAAGTTAAATTATGGCAAATTGAAACAAAAACCCAATGGAATTGGCCAATTGAAACAAAAACCCAATGGAATTTCCCAATTGAAACAAAAACCCAATGGAATTGCCCAATTGAAACAAAAACCCAATGGAATTGGCCAATGGAAACAAGAACCCCAATGTAATTGGCCAATTGAAACCAATTCCCCAATTTAATGATAAAAATTAAATAATTTTGATTATTTAACAAAATTCCCATGCCCAATGGAAACCAAAACCCCAATTAACTCAAAAAACAAATGAATTTCACTATTTCCATATGCATATTCACAAGGATCCTTCTGAATCCATACCAAAATCCACAAATAAACACCTTATAATTTTGATGAAACTTCTCGAAGTTGCTCTTCCAAGAACATCAATAAACACCTTATAGTTTTGATGAAACTTCCCAGTCCAAGTGTCAAAATAAGGTATAGAAGCTTCCCATGCTTTTAACAAATATTTCGTCTTGAATAAAGGGTACTTTTTGGTTAGGGTCAAGACAACAAAGTTCATACCTATGAACGTGAAGATACATAGGTAGGTTGATGTATTTGATTAAACATGCCAATCACATACTAGGTCATACATGATATTTAATCTAGTGGAACCCTTGTAACTATAAAATCCATAAATTTCTTCTAAATAACCTTTGGAGTCCAAAAAATATCACACTAAAACAAATAATTACATATCTAACGAAATCGTTGCTTGTACTGGGATTGTGTTCATCAACAACACATTATGCCGCCTATTCTTGGGTCTAGTTGTTGCCTCTACCCGCAATTTGGGAGATGGTCCTACAAAGGCAATAATCAACACCTCACAATTTCAACGAAACTTCATAATCCAAGCCTTAAAATAAGCTAGAGGAGCTTCACAATCAACATATGCACTTAGGACACTTTATGTACACATGCATGTACTTAAAATTTGGAATTAATACTTGAATTTAGGACATAAATATGAAATGAAAAAATGTTAAATGTTTATTCTTTATTGTAAAATTCAAGATCAATTTTTAAATTTACATGATAGATTTAGTTTATATGTCATTAGTTATATAGTTTTCAGTTCTTAGATATGTCATTATATCATGTGTTTATATTTCTAATGATATTTTATTTGTATTTAAGATTCCAGTGGCTACTATGGATCATAACAATGTAGATATACTGAGATTTATTGTCCATTTGAGAGAGATTGGTTCATCTTGGAGGGTTGGAAATGAGCTCCACCGCTCCTTGTCAGATTCATAATTGTCTATTGTTGATATGATCGCAAGATCGAATGATGCTTTGTATAGCATCGCATCCTATAGGGAGAGGAAAAGATAACAATATGCTGATGGGTTAAGTTACAATGAGCTAAAAAAGCTGAAAATAACAAAACAAGCCATCTATTCATTGTTTAGATTGCTTGGGATGGATGACATTCTGGAGATTAGCAGGCCACATATTTCTATTGAGTGGTGCACTTTTCCACCCATCAAATACAATTGGATGGATAGGTGGTACATAGTTTTTGAAATTCCCCCTCACAACAATAGGGAAGTACCAATGTACTTCCTCCAAAAATTGTATGCAGAGTTTGTGATGGGAAAACATGTCAACTATTTTGACATGTTGGGATTCCATGGAGTTGGTAGGGGGATGCCCCAACACCGACCCCATTCTAGGCATAGATATGCCAATCCACAGATACATGCACCCCATGCCCAGCTACCGAGGGTGGACATCCCTCCTGCACGTGACATGGATGCCCAGACACAGGAGGAATTTTTTACTCTAGCTGAGATGGTCTCTCGACACACGACCACTATTGACCAGAGAGTGCCCTCTTCCTCTGCTGGTGTACAACCAACAACTTCTTGTGGTGGAGGGACATCTATTTGTGGGGATAGTCCAACATCCCATGTGCCTCGGAGCGAGCCACACGTCTGCACATCGTGTGGGGGACCCTATTATGGTCTTGGACCAGGACATGGTACCACTACGATGACTGGTGGTCAGGTAAGGACATTGTTTTAAAAATTTGTTATTGTTCAATTTTTAATTGTTCCATACTATATCTAACATATTAAAAGATTTGTAATATATATGCAATATTTACTCTTGCAGGAAATTGATGCCTCTCATGGGGGTGGTACTGTACCCGGTGTGGTTGTACCTGAGGCCCAAAGAAGCATAATTGAGGTAATATTTAAACACTTGCCATTTGTTATTACATATAATTTTGTTAATGCATTTGTTAGTCTTGATTAATTTATTAAAATGTCTAATATTTACAATTTATTAAGTTGTAGGAACCCCACTTAGAACGTGATGCTGGAGACATTGATATCAATGGCATAGTCCAAGGTGGAATTTACGACTACTTGAATAATTTAAGTACATGGGTTATGATTGAATCTTGTTCGAATTATTTAAATTTCTTACTATACACTCCTTTATAGATCACTATTGTAAATATAATTTTTAAACTTGTAGATGCTAGAGGCATCTGAAGAGGGGCAAGAAATTGATGGAAGCGGTCACTCCCATGGTGGAGATATGTCCCAGGAAGGGGTAAGTATATTACAACATGTTATTTTTTAGTACATATTATTCCATCCATTCAAATCCATGTCTAACTATGGTAACACTTTATGAATGCAGACGTCATCATATATCCTTGCACCGCCTCTTTGGTTTGGATCTCCCCGTAGTCCAAACATAGATAAGGGGGTTGTTTACCCCAGATGGGGTCCCTCTTCCTTGAACAGAGTGGTTGTGCATGAGGATCAACCTACTCATCCCATGCTAATGTACACACTTCCAATGGAAGTTGTTGGTTAGCTATGAATTCAATTCACAAGTGGTTTTTCTTAATGTTATTTTCACATGTTTACAGCATCACGATGTAGAGTCATCCGTGCCAGAACTTGGTGAGATTTTTGATGCCACTGTCAATGCCGCATCTACAATAGGGATAAGTCATAGTGAGGTACATCTACTTGAATATTTGTAATTGTACATTTCATTTGTATTGTTTCTGGACATGCACGATGTCTAACTATTTACTCATTTGGTGAATGTAGCCACACCCTGGTCCCTTAGTGCACGCAACTAAGGTTGATGTTCAACCTACGGCTCCTCTTACTACTGAAGAATCCCAACCTAATCCCCTAGAAATGGTTTTTTTGGTGAGATGTTCATTTTTTACGTAATTGATTAGTACTTTCTCATTCATGTGCATGTTGATAATTCTTGAGATAATTGACATTTTTTTTAATTCGTAGAGAAGCAAGGCAGAGAGGTTCACTTCAAGGTGGAGGACAGTAGAGGCACCTACACCCTCGACACCATAGGCACCTATACCCTCGACGGATGCAGTGAGTATTTTTTTTATTTACAATTGAGTCATATTTTAAATTTTCAAACTTTGTTATTGATGGACAATACTCACTAGTAGAAAATGAGAGATTAGTGACCACGAGACCAAAATTTTTGGTCACCACAGTTTTTTTAAAGGGATAAATGACCAAAATTGATAATTCTAAGTTAGCTAAC
>LPNX010807339.1:9484-31984 GCA_001517045.1 Pseudotsuga menziesii
ACCTTTGGTTCTGGCCTCTAATTCTGCAGATTTAGCTTCAATTTGATTTTTCAACTTCAAAACAGTAGCCTGCAGATTCTTTTTATCAAGATTTGATGCTTTACACTCATCTTCTTTAGCAGAAATTTCGATATTGAATCTTTCTTCAGCTTCAAGCAATTGTTTACGTGCTTGAGAAATCGCAGCTTGGTATTCCCTATATTTCATTCCATGCGCTTCTTCCATCGTTGCATTTTGTTTAAGTACATCCTCCAACATCTCTGCTCTTCTTACAGAAACAGCTTCCAACGCCTGCTTTTCAACTTCCATGCTAGCCAATTTTTTACGGTACTCCTTCAAATGGGCCTTTAAAGATTCTGTTTCAGTGCTTAGTTCTCTATTTGTCTCGCTTAGTAACCCTTTCTCGCTAACCGTCAACTCGAGGTTTGTTTGTAGCTCTGCAAGCCTGTTCAACAGGTTCTCGTTGTCGGCAATAAGGGCTTCCTGTGCCATTTGGCTGCTTCTAGAGATTTCGGCAGTCTCGTTTTTGGCAGCTACAACCTGTGATAAAATAACATCCTTTTCCAAATTCCGAACTTTATTGTTTTCCTCTAATTCTGCAGACCTCGCTTCAATTGCATTTTTCAAATGGAAAATAGTAGCCTCCAGATTCTTTTTATCAAGATTCACTGCTTTACACTCATCTTCTTTGGCAGAAATTTCGGTATTAAATCTTTCTCGGGCTTCAAGGAATTGTTTACCTGCTTGAGAAATCGCAGCTTGGTATTCCCTATACTTCATTCCATGCTCTTCTTCCACCTTTGCATTTTGTTTAAGTAAGTCGTCCAACCTCTCTGCTCCTCTTACAGACACAGCTTCCAACGCCTGCTTTTCAGCTTCCATGCTAGCCAACTTTTTACTGTACTCATTCAAATGGGCCTTTAAAGATTCCGTTTCAGTGCTTAGTTCTCTATTTGTCTCGCTCAGTGATCCTTTCTCTCTCACCGTCAAGTCGAGGTTTGTTTGTAGCTCTGCGAGCATGCTCAACAGGTTCTCCTTCTTGGCCATAAAAGCTTCCTGTGCCATTTGGCTGCTTCTAGTGATTTCGACAGTCTCGCTTTTCGCGGCTACAATATGTGATAAAAGAACATCCTTTTCCAATTTCCTACCTTTAATGTTTGCCTCTAATTCTGCAGACCTCGCTTCAATTTGATTTTTGAGATTCAAAATAGTAGCCTCCAGATTCTTTTTATCAAGATTCACCGATTTACACTCATCTTCTTTGGCAGAAATTTCGGTATTGAATCTTTCTTGAGCTTCAAGCAATTGTTTACCTGCTTGAGAAATCGCAGCTTGGTATTCCCTATACTTCATTCCATGCTCTTCTTCCATCTTTGCATTTTGTTCAAGTAAATCCTCCAACCTCTCTGCTCCTCTTACCGACACAGCTTCCAACGCCTGCTTTTCAACTTCCATGCTAGCCAATTTTTTACTGTACTCATTCAAATGGGCCTTTAAAGATTCCGTTTCAGTACTTAGTTCTCTATTTGTCTCGCTCAGTGACCCTTTCTCGCTAACAGTCAAGTCAAGGTTTGTGTGAAGCTCTGCAAGCTTGCTGAACAGGTTCTCGTTCTCTGCAATAAGAGCTTCCTGTGTCATTTGGCTGCTTCTAGTGATTTTGGCAGTCTCGCTTTTGGCAGCTACAATCTGTGATAAAAGAACATCCTTTTCCAATTTGCTACCTTTAATGTTTGCCTCTAAATCTGCAGACCTCGCTTCAATTTGACTTTTGAGATGCAAAATAGTAGCCTCTAATTCTGCAGACCTCGCTTCCATTTGATTTTTGAGATTCAAAATAGTAGCCTTCAGATTCTTTTTATCAAGATTCGCTGCTTTACACTCATCTTCTTTGGCAGAAATTTCGGTATTGAATCTTTCTTGGGTTTCAAGCAATTGTTTACTTGCTTGAGAAATCGCAGCTTGGTATTCCCTATACTTCATATCAAGCTCTTCTTCCATCTTTGCATTTTGTTTAAGTAAATCCTCCAACCTCTCTGCCCCTCTTACAGACACAGCTTCCAACGCCTGCTTTTCAGCTTCCATGCCAGCCAATTTTTTACTGTACTCATTCAAATGGGCCTTTAAAGACTCCGCTTCAGTACTTAGTTCTCTATTTGTCTCGCTCAGTGACCCTTTCTCCCTCACCGTCAAGTCGAGGTTTGTTTGTAGCTCTGCGAGCATGCTCAACAGTGACCCTTTCTCGCTCACCGTCAAGTCGAGGTTTGTTTGTAGCTCTGCGAGCATGCTCAACAGGTTCTCCTTCTCGGCCATAAAAGCTTCCTGTGCCATTTGGTTGCTTCTAGTGATTTCGACAGTCTCGCTTTTGGCGGCTACAATATGTGATAAAAGAACATCCTTTTCCAATTTCCTACCTTTAATGTTTGCCTCTAATTCTGCAGACCTCGCTTCAATTTGATTTTTGAGATTCAAAATAGTGGCCTCCAGATTCTTTTTATCAAGATTCACCGATTTACGCTCATATTCTTTGGCAGAAATTTCGGTATTGAATCTTTCTTGCGCTTCAAGCAATTGTTTACCTGCTTGAGAAATCGCAGCTTGGTATTCCCTATACTTCATTCCATGCTCTTCTTCCATCTTTGCATTTTGTTCAAGTAAATCCTCCAACCTCTCTGCTCCTCTTACAGACATAGCTTCCAACGCCTGCTTTTCAACCTCCATGCTAGCCAATTTTTTACTGTACTCATTCAAATGGGCCTTTAAAGATTCCGTTTCAGTACTTAGTTCTCTATTTGTCTCGCTCAGTGACCCTTTCTCGCTAACCGTCAAGTCGAGGTTTGTGTGAAGCTCTGCAAGCTTGCTGAACAGGTTCTCGTTCTCCGCAATAAGAGCTCCCTGTGTCATTTGGCTGCTTCTAGTGATTTCGGCAGTCTCACTTTTGGCAGCTACAATCTGTGATAAAAGAACATCCTTTTCCAATTTGCTACCTTTAATGTTTGCCTCTAATTCTGCAGACCTCGCTTCAATTTGAATTTTGAGATTCGAAATAGTAGCCTCTAATTCTCCAGACCTCGCTTCAATTTGATTTTTGAGATTCAAAATAGTAGCCTCCAGATTCTTTTTATCAAGATTCACCGCTTTACACTTATCTTCTTTGGCAGAAATTTCGGTATTGAATCTTTCTTGGGCTTCAAGCAATTGTTTACCTGCTTGAGAAATCGCAGCTTGGTATTCCCTATACTTCATTCCATGCTCTTCTTCCACCTTTGCATTTTGTTTAAGTAAATCCTGCAACCTCTCTGCTCCTCTTACAGACACAGCTTCCAACGCCTGGTTTTCAGCTTCCATGTTAGCCAATTTTTTACTGTACTCATTCAAAAGGGCCTTTAAAGATTCCGTTTCAGTACTTAGTTCTCTATTTGTCTGGCTCAGTGACCCTTTCTCGCTAACCGTCAACTCGAGGTTTGTTTGAAGCTCTGCAAGCCTGCCCAACAGGTTCTCCTTCTCGGCATTAAAAGCTTCCTGTGCCATTTGGCTACTTCTACTGATCTCGGCAGTCGTCTTTTCGGCTGCAGCAATTTGTGATAAAAGCATATCCTTTTCCAACTTTCCATTTTTATTGGTTTCCTTTAATTCTGTAGATCTCGCTTCGATTTGTTTTTTCAATTGCAAAATAGTAGCCTCGAAATTCTTCCGCATGCCCTTCTTGTTATTGCCTGTCATCTTGTTCACTTAAAAGACCTATATTTCAAAAGCAAGTCCAGTAGTTTGGTCACACAGAAGGCACACAATAAACGCAACGGCTATAAAGCTAGAACACGAACGAACAAGAAGAAATGATCACTTATAAACAGACCAATATAGAGTAGATTAGATTACGATGTCTAGGAGCAAATTCTATGGCGAAGTTCTTCGAAGAATAAAATACAGGCACTCCCTAAGCTATCACACTTTGGTGCATTACATGAATATTTTGTTCATTTATAAATGATCAACCTTAATTTTTCATTTGCATTTAGGTAAAAATATTCATGTCGGCTTATAACTTATCAAATTTTAGGTAGTCATATAAAACTAAACAAATTAAAACCAAGGTAGATCTATCTTACATGAGCATCTATTAAGGACCAAGAGGGAGACAATTTCTTAAGGTGTAAGAAAATCAGATTTTTAAGATAGATCTATGTTGGTTTTACTCAATTTGATCTAAAGTAATTTAATATTAATTAGCTTATTCTATGTGGTAGGGTTTGCTTCATATTGAGTTGCAATATGGGTTATGAAGTAATATGTAATTTTTAAGCTTAGCTTTTCCATGTGAATGTGTAATGGAAAATATAAAATCAAATGCCAAAAATTTAAAATACAATTACACATGTTTACATAGCTAAACATAGCTCTAACCTCCACGCTAAGATATCTTTGGTCTATTCAATGGATATGGGAAAAATGAATCTAGGTTTTGAAGACCGAGAATGGTTCTTAGTCTCTAAATAACATAAGAAAGGTACACAAATTCCTTTATGCACTACACAAGTCTTCTCATAATCAAGGGCTATGTAAAATGGCATGGAGTCACACCTCTGTAGGGGTTTTTGACACTTGAGTTGGATATGGATGCCATTATAATGTCTAAGCAACATGGATGGGTCATTTATCCTTGACAATCATCGGTGAATGAAAAAAAGTGCATTATGATGTTTTTTAAATTTTGAGGATCCCTTTATAGCTAGTTTTTGGACTTCGGAGTTGATATACGTGCAATGAGTAGGTTCTATGCAATGGAAATGGTTGTTGAGGGATAAACGTGGTAAGTAGGGAAACACTAGATTTCCTCTCTAATTGAACCTTTTTTATACTAGTAATTATGAACGAAACCTATAAACCATGACACAATCCCTCTTTAGGGTGTCTTTGGCATCTGATTTTAATTCATCTTCCATTACGATATTTTGGGCACTTTGGATGGGTCTTGAGTCCTTGAACATACTAGGGGAAGAAAAAAAGAGCCTCGATTGCCGACCCTTACTTCCTAGGATTCCATGGAAAAATCCTCAAACCAGCACATCTGAACTATGCATGGTATTACTAACCTAAAAAATTAGTACATGGTAACCACGACTAGGTTAGTTGTGAACCAAGAATATGTATGAAGGTCTAAGGAGGATCGTAGGAGTGTAAAAAGGGCATTAAATGAATCTTACTTCTCTCATTCACCATGAAAAACACTTATACCTATAAACCATATCTTTTTTTGGGGGATCTATACAACATAAGTGTTTTTTAAAGAGACATTATGATTTCTTTTCTATGGTTGATGGTTATTTGGGTGTAAATAGTGGTCAAAGAAGGATATCAATGGCCTTAGGCATTTAAAAACATTTCTCAAGCTCAAGCATCATGAAATTTGCACTAAAATGCCACATAGGACCTCTATATGTTGTCTTTACCCTCTAACTAGGATATGAGCTTCATTAATTTGTTTGAGATAGCGAAGATGGCTCTAGGGTATTAAACAATGGACAAAAGGAAAAACAAGGACCTTACATAAGAAATGAACCTTATAACCCTAAGAAATAGTGAAGAAAGACAACAACTATGAAACACACATTCCTAGTGGGTTCTTTCACTTCCGAGTATGATCCAAAATGGATCAATACATATTTTTTCATTTATTTTAGTTATTTTTGGATCGAAAGATTAGGTGAATTGATTTGATGGGCCCACTTTGTTGATGTATATGTAACTTCGGAATGTATTCTTCTATGTATCTTATGTATTGTAACCCGATGTTTATTTCGGGATGTTCCTATTATGTATTTGAGTCATGTGATCATACCCCGATGTTCCGATCGGGAAGATTAATAATGTAAACAAGTCATATCAAGTCATTAGGTAAGTCCCCACAGTTTCGGGGCACTTGAGTTATTATACACTAATTAAGGTGTAGGCTCAAGTAGTAAATGTTAGGTTGAGCCTACGTGTGAAAATGCAATTCAAGTGAACGGATGAATATAAATAGAGAGTGAGAGTCTCTCTATTTATCACTTGTGAAATACATCACTTGCTCTCTCAAGCGTGGCGCACTAGTGGAGAAGGAAATATACTGGGACAAGAAGACTACTGCTGTTGGAGTGCATCTTTCTGTTTTGGGGTTTTACATCTTGTGGTGATACTATCTTAGAGGAAGTTGCGGGGGTTTCTCCATTTATGGTTTCCCCGAGGAAAACTCTTTGTGTCTGTTTTCTCTTGTGATGTGCTTATGTTATTGCTGTGCTTGTTATTCTCTCAGTGAAAAGATCCTAACATAATGCTAGCTTAAATGTTGAAAAACTAACACACTTTAGGGACAACTCTCACTTTGTATATTTGGGGTTTAGAACCTTACGAGGCCTATTTGAGGGCTTACATGGTGTTTTTTGGGTTCAAAAGATCATCACTTACACAACTCCCTTAACACAATTCCACACTTAGATTCCTTTCCAATGGTGCAAGATTCATCTTAATCGAAGTCCATATGAAGAAGTTATGCCTTTTGCAAGCTAACCTATCTAGTTGACCACCATGATACCATGTGGATTCCTTGTGATCTCTCATTTCTCACACATGAAAAATTGGTTACATGTGGAAATTCAAGGACATTTTAGAAGGTACAAAACCCTAACCCTAATCAAGAATCAATGAATGAAAAAAACCTAAAAATAACCCTATATGACTATGAGCTTATATTAAATACCGAGGCATTAGGAGAAGAGGGGGCTCCATTCTTATGATATTATTGTATTGTTCCATAGTTGAGTAATAATAAGGGAGTATATATTAGAGTAAAACAAAGGGAGTAGGAGATCCTGTAGTAGCAATTTATGGCTTGGATTTTCCTCATAATGGGTTATCCCAGGGTAAATCTTATTTCGATTGTGTATATATTTTCTCTAGTTATTTTTCTTTCAGTTCCAAATTATTTAGCATTCAACAGAAATATGCTAATACCAATAATTAAGTTGTAAAATCCATTGTGACAAACTGTTCCAATGGAATATACATGGAAATTTATGAAACATATTGTTATGAGGGAAGTTTTCTTTGGGTTTGTGGGAAATTGCAAGATTTAGTGGTGGAAAAATTCCTCAAACCCTAAACATGGTGGACACGTATAGCGAAAAACTTGTAGGTGATTATGAGCAAGGATTTGAAAAGTTAGAAATACAAGTCACTAATATCTCATGCAACATGTCTATCCTCACGGTATCTTTGGAGAGAAAGTTTGCACCTTCTGATGATTTTGGAGGCTCTGGCTTAGATATTGGATTAGAGTGGAAATCATAATATAGAGGCAAGCTAGAAAAGGAACCTAGGAAAGAGCTCGAAAAGGGGAATCTAGGTTTTAGTACAAACTTTTTTTTTGTAAGTAGCATAAAATTATATTAAAGTACAAAAAAAATTACATGCATAGTGTTTGAGACATGTGTATCTTTAATATCAGGGCACATACATAAAATTGTTGCATCTGTCGATAAATTTCCCTTTGTGAGGGAAACCAAGTCTTCCCTTTCAAAACTATCAGATTTAGTCGGCATACTAACAAAGCTAACAGAAAAGAGAAAAAAAACACATAAGATTTTAGAAAATCTTGGGACCTTACAGCTTTTGCCATGGTTCTTTGACAATGGGACACGGCGTGAAGTAGCCGTCATCTTCATCGGAGAGAGTAGTTTCATTATCCTTATGCGGCTCCGTTGCAGGAGGAGGTGCCAACATCTGTTATGGTGAGCTGTCAATCTACATGTGCCCTTCTTCAGTTCGCCCCCTTGTCACCACGTCAAGTGGAGCCTTTGACATACATCATGTGTACTTGGTGTCCTCGATCTAGTTAATTTCTTTGGCAAGGTCCTGCTAGTTCAGACTCAATGAAGCTGAGGATGTTTGTTATGTTGAGGAGTTATCAAAATCGCTGGAAGTTTGGGGTGAGGGAGCATAGTCGCATTCCTATAGAAACTGGGAAATAAAAATCTTCATTCGCTAGTAGTGGAAAAGCCTATGACGTAAGCGTTGTGTTGTGTGGTGATGAGCGATGAACTCAACTTCCCAGTCATCTACCACTCTACGCACACTTATGTGGATATCGGCTTGGTACCCAATAGAAATAGAATGACACAATGTTGTTTGGCCTCGTGCTCTCCTCGAGCTACTGCCCATGTGAGGCATTGCATAGAGTCTAAGCGACATTATCAGTGAGTGAATTACTTGCTTGTTGTCTCTTTCTCTCTATTTGGCCTGAGAGATGGAATTCCCAAATTCAATTTTGTGGTTGTAGAGGATACAGATTATAATCTACTACTCGATCCAAGTCTGTACAAGGCCATCGAGCAGGGTGACCAGGTAGCTCATCCGAGCACTGACAACCTTTAAATTCTTGTTATGTGTGGAGAGAGGCATCAAAGACAAAGGCTGTGTGAGGTGACCGATGGTACAGGGTAGATTGCCTTCCAACATGGATCCACTAACACATTTGGTCAGATTTTTCCACAAAATATTTCCACATTTTGAACATTCGTGGATTAATACTTCATTTTTTTATCATGGCAGAAAATCTGTGGCAATATCGACGTTTTAATTTTAGAGGAAATTTCGTCTCTATATCGACGATATATGGCTATCTTTGCACACCCACGAAACTAGTGCCAACTTTCAATGCACGGGTCAACTCATGCATTTTCGGCACATTTTCTATAGTTGCGACAAGGTTCTTGGTGATTGATTGAGCGCAGATTGAGCCCGGATATCTTTATCAACCATATCCAAAATTAGAGAGATCAGTCATACTCTGCTTCTTCAACGGGTGACTCAACTGAAAAAACAAGATCGACCAACCTTTAGAGGACAATATGGAACCTGTGGGAAACGACATGCCTTCACTTTCCCTTAAAGAAGATGTTGTTTTCACAACTTTTGTTGGAATGCATGGAAATGAAAATGTAGATCAATGGGGGGAATTTGTGAACAATGATATGGACCATTCACCAACGAGTGATGAAGACCTAATTCTTGCCAAATATTCTTTTGATGGTATATTTGTTTTTTCTTTATTTGATAAAATGGTACATTTCAAAGAACAATCTACCTTGTGGGAGGACTCCTTCAAAGCTAGTGACGAATTGCATAGAACTAAGGATGTCCAAATTCTTGATTTGGTACATCGTGTTACAAGTTTAGAGAAAAGAATTGTGGAAACTGAAAAAATAACTGGCCAGAAGGATCAACTTATTAAGGATCAATGTTTTAAATTTATTGTAGGTCCAGCAGAATCGATTTCTGACCTTGACAGACTGAAAGACATGTATCAAGATCAAAAGAAACTATAGGGAGACATGAAAATGAGCTGAAAAACGGGCCTGAAGCTTTGAATATGCCACCACTGAAGACTGTATTTTGTTAGGAAGCAAAAATTTAGCAAGAATTGAAGCAGAAAGAAACATCTATTGCAGGTTTGAAGGTTGAGTTTCAAAGGGCATTGAGAGAAATGATCATTAAACAACAAAATGAGACTGCAGAATATGAAGCAAGATTGGAAAATTTGACTAAAACAATTAAAAACAAAAATAAGTTGCTAAAAAAAATAATTGAAAGGATTTCAGCAACTCTCAAGGCTAAAAGTGTTGAAAGAGGAAAACAATCAACAATCAAGGGTAAACAAGTCTGCACACCAGAAGAATCAACAGTCAAGGGTAAATAGGTCTGCACACCAAAAGAATCAACAGTCAAGGATAAACAGGTCTGCACACCAAAAAAATCAATAGTCAAAGGTAAACAAGTCTGCACACTAGAAGAATCAATAGTCAAGGGTAAATAGGTCTGCACACCAAAAAAACAACAGTCAAGGGTAAAAAGGTCAGCACAACAAAAGAATCCAAAGTGGAGGGTAAAAAGGCCATCACACCAAAGCTTTTTGGTTGTACAAAACTAGGTGATGTAACTATGGAGAACTTGCTCCAGTTTCAGAAGTCCTTGCAACAATGAGAGAAGACCTTGAATGAAGATGCTTCAACAATTAATGTTGTAGAGTTTACATTTGGCTCATCAGATCCAACATTGAAGAATAAGGTAAAGGAGAAGGAGGCCGAAATTAGAGACCTTCACCAAAAGCCATTGGAGAAGGGAAAAGCACTACATTTGGGATGTGATAGTGAGATACAAGATTTGAAATCCTGAATTAAAGCTTTGCAGAATAAACTTGTGGCAGAAGCAATTTTGTATACTCCATCTGATAACGATTTGAGGGCACAAGAGCTCGAGAAGGAGGTACAATAGTTCAAGAGAAAATTAAGTGCAGCCCAATCTGACTTGAAGTGGACAAAGGATGATCTTAAAAGAAAGGAAGATGAGCACCCAAATAAAAAAAATAAGAATGTAGAGATGTTGAAGAAATGCCTAGAAGGAAAAGATAGATTGCATACAAAAGTGATAAATCTTGCAAACAAAGTGAAATAGCAAGAAAAACATTTAAAACATATGACCGATGAAGCTTCTATAGAACTGGAGGGTTCTGGAAAAGGAAAGAGAAGCTATAGTGAATTTTCTTATTTTAAAAAGGAGGAATTTCAAAAATCTCCCAAGCAGCCTAAATTTCTAAAATAATATGGTGTACATTTGATGTCTATGTACATACTAATATTGTTGTAATATAAATTGTCAATATTTCTTGGCAATGCATATATTTTGATATAGTTAATGTGTTTCTAATGTGTAATCCATATGTGCATTTTCCCTATATCTAATAGAGTTTAATGTGCAACCCATACTGAGAAGTGTGTATGAAACTACAAGTGATAAAATATATTCTTTGTAATAGATTCTACAAATGAATTGACATATGAAATATTCTTGAAATATATTCTACAAATGAATTGACATATGAAATATTCTTGAAATATATTCTACAAATGAATTGACAGATCATCATTTCATGCTATATTGAATAAATTGCACTATAACATAGACATACCAACCTTTTCTACAAACTCTTGTACTCGTTTCTGTAAATTGTAAGATCTACAGTAAAATCCAAGTCATCCAAAACAACAATTGATAGTATTTTCCAATTTTTCATGGCCATAACTAAAAATGCACACCAATTCCAATCGAAGTACATTGTAGGTATGAAATTTGGAAGTTTGCATACAAAAACCTAATTAGACTAGTATAGTTTTAATTTCAGACATAAATTAAACTTCTATTGTGAAATAAGAATGCATCCAACATTTGAAATGAGAACATAACAATTGTAAATGTTGGTTTCTTGTTGACGAGCATCATAGTTTGGAAACCAATCTCATGGCTCTGCAAGTTTGTATCATCTGTTTATTTTTTATTATAATATAAATCATCATCGTTCCTTGCAAAAATTAATAATGATAACATAACATATATAATACATTCCGAGGAAAAAAACAGAGATAATGCAAAAATATAACCAGATCGATACTCAAGAAAGTTTTAGAAGGGGCCCAAGAGCATTTTTTATTATATTATGCTTTCATTGCAGAGCAGAGGGATAGTTTACAGTTGAATCAATAACATCAAATAACTCCTTCAATAATAACTATCCCTTCTACCTATTAAATTCTATTTATAGACCTCACGGGTTAGATTGACCATGTTACAAGTGGATTTAATTTGAGTGAAACTGAAACGTTGATTCACCCACGAGCCAACCCATCCTCTGCTGTACTTTCCTGGCTTCAAACGAAGATACCAACTACTGTGGAACAAGGAAAACACGACAGTGCAACACAAGGGGGAAAACAGGGCTGAAGTGGACATGTTTCAACACTAAGGGTAGAAAGGGAGTAGAAGAGGAAGTTGCATTCCAGTTATCTGGATGGGAGATGCGAGTAGAGAAGACTTATAACAGAGATGCATAGTGCATGAGAGGTATCTAAGGAGAAAAGGGAAATACCAATGAAAGAATAAAATGGTAAGGAAGAGAGAAATGCCACACACAAATGTGGATCAACAAAAAACAACATGCAATACCCATTTGGTGTGGACAAATTAAAAGTTGGAATTGAAGAAATCAATCCTGCTATTCCATTAAGAGGGAATGCTTGGGTTGTTGAAGAGGAATAGGGTGCTGAATCAGTGTAGGAAATACTTCACTGAGTGATGGGAAAGGAATGCCAAATGAACGTAAAAACAATAAGATGGAATGGAACTACCAATGAAAGCCATTGAACCCAGATGAGACTGTCTTCAATTTTTTCCAATTCTACCCATTTCACTCATACTATCAGTGAACTCAAATTTACGCACATATGCAGCCATACTGGACAAAAATTAACGAACATAGAGAATGGGTTGAATATTGCATAGCCTATTGATAACAATGGCCCCTATTTATCAATCTTTCATAAGAAGCAACATGATTGGTAATTGACTGTAGTTGCTAGGAAGGAATCCATGGGGTCAGGCCAAATCTAGATATGTGTACTGTGTTGACCCTTGGAATAATTGAAAGGTGGGAAAAAAGGTTAATCACGATGAAATGATGAGTTCACGTCTAGGTGATGCAATCATTCTCAATGTCGTCAGAATCTGGCTCGACTCAAGTTCATCGAATCATAGAATTTGATGGTTTGTTAAGTGACGTATTTGACACTTGGTTGAAAGTTCAGAATATGATAGGTAGGGAAAAGCAAAAACTGCCATTTACAGGTTTATACGATTATATGACATATTTTACACTCAATACATTCAACACGTGTATGACAGGTTGAGGTATGGGAAAATGAAATTAGGTATGTTCGTGGATTTTACCAAAGCAACTTAATTTTGGATTGCTTTACTCAAATGCACGCCCAACATGAAAAAAATGTGGTTTAGGGAAATTAGACCTGCAAAAACATGCAAAAATTGCAAAAACTGTTGTTTAGGGAAATTAGACCAAGACTAGGAGAAGATAAAAAATTGTCCAAGTATGGAATTATTGGTAAAATATGCCTAACTAGCATTAGGGAAATGCTCGCCACAACTCATAGGACAATGATAAAAATATTATGAGAGTGTAGAGCTCTAAATTATTGTATGGTGCATCCAACCATATAATTAACCTGACCAAAAAGTCTTTCAGTATGAAGATATCAATATGCCAAAAGTGCCTCTCAGCCATATTTACACTGCTCCATAAAAATGCCCACCGAGGAGAGAGAAATAAGCTCGAGAAGATGAAAGTAGTCTTAATGGATTCACCTTGTTGGCTTCTACCCATTGGGAATCTCACTTTCCAAGTTTGAAGGAAAAATGAAATGACCTTGGTGACCTAGGCTTTGAAGAGAACTAGTTAAGTGTTAGAGAAAGAGTTTGAGAGACCACTTGGAAATGATCGCAAGGGGGTGTTCCATTGATGATAAAAATCATCAGATGATATGGTCTTGTTCATTGTTTAAATGGATATCTAGCCATGCTCTTGGTTTTTCTTATGGTGACTATATAAGGAAAATATCAACCTCGCAAAATAGAAGAAAAATCTGATTTTTCATACTAAAGACAAAAAAAATGGCTAAGTGTTGTAAAGGGGCTAAGTGATGTCTGCATTAAGGTTGATTCCCACACTAAGGATGATGCATGCATGGCATATATGATGATGTGGCATGAAGTTGAAATCATTGTTGCATTATGACATCTTTTTGGAGAAATATGACAAATTAGTGAAAATTGAGAAATTGGCCAAGTGCAGGAATATTGGTCCAAGTAGCCTTAAGAGGATGCCCACCACAAATGATTTGTTGAAGAAAATGTCCGCACCACATGGGGATATTGTAGGCTGTTGTTTTTTCTACTCAATCATGGTCTCAGTTTTTCCAAAGAGACCCTGAAGAAGAATTTATGGACCTGCCAAAACTATGGTTTAATGAAATTAGACCAAGCCTAGGAGAAGATAAAAAATTGTCCAAGTATGGAATTATTGGTAAAATATGCCTAACTGGCCTTAGGGAAATGCCCACCACATCTCATAGGATGATGTTAAAAATATTATGAGAGTGTAGATCTCTAGAGACTTGTATGGTGCATCCAACCATATAATTAGCCTGACCAAAAAGTCTTTCAGGAATAAGATATCCAAATATGCCAAAAGTGCCTCTTAGCCATATTTGCACTGCTCCAGAAAAATGTCTGCCGAGGAGAGAGAAAGAAGCTACATAAGATGAAAGTGGTTTTTCTGGATTCACCTTGTTGAAATATACCCATTTGGAATCTCACTTTCCAAGTTTGAAGGAAAAATGAAATCACCTTGGTGACCTAGGGTTTGAAGAGAACTAGCTAAGTGGTAGACAAAGTGTTTGAGAGACCACCTGGAAATGCTCGCAACGGGGCGTTCCATTGATGATAAAAATCATCAGATGATATTGTCCGGTTCATTGTTGAAATGGATATCTAGCCATGCTCTTGGTTTTTCTTATGGTGACCAGATAAGGAAAATATCAACTTGGAAAAATAGAAGAAAAATCTTATTTTGCACACTAAAGACAGAAAATATGGCCAAGTGTTGTAAAGGGGCTAAGTGATGCCCACATTAAGGTTGATTTTCACACTAAGGATGATGCATGCATGGCATGGCATGGCATATATGATGATGTGGCATGATGTTGAAATCATTGTAACATTATGACATTGTTCTGGAGAAATAAAACAAATTAGTGAAAATCAGGAAATTGGCTAAGTGCGGGAATAATGGTCCAAGTAGCCTTAAGAGGATTCCTGCCACAAATGGTTTGTTGAAGAAAAAGTCTGCACCACATGGGGATATTGTAGGCTATTGTTTTTCCTACTCAACCATTGTCTCAGTTTTTCCAAAGAGACCCTGAAGAAGAATTTATGGACCTGCCAAAACTGTGGCTTAGGGAAATTAGACCAAGCCTAGTAGAAGATCAAAAATTGTCCGAGTATGGAATTATTGGTAAAATATGCCTAACTGGCCTTAGGGAAATGCCCGACATAGATCATAGGATAATGATAAAAATATTATGAGAGTGTATTTCTCTAGAGACTTGTATGGTTCATCCAACCATATAATTAGCCTGATCAAAAAGTCTTTCAAGAAGAAAATATCAATCTGCCAAAAGTGCCTCTCAACCATATTTGCACTGCTCCAGAAAAATGCCCACCGAGGAGAGAGAAAGAAGCTACAGAAGATGAAAGTGTTTTTTCTGGATTCACCTTGTTTAACTATACCCATTGGGAATCTCACTTGCCAAGTTTGAAGGAAACATGAAATCACCTTGGTGACCTAGGGTTTGAAATGAACTAGTTAAGTGTTAGACAAAGTGTTTGAGAGACCACTTGGAAATGTTCGCAAGGGGGTGTTCCATTGATGATAAAAATCATCAGATGATATGGTCTTGTTCATTGTTGAAACGGATATCTTTCCATGCTCTTGGTTTTTCTTATGGTGACTAGATAAGGAAAATATCAACCTAGAAAAATAGAAGAAAAATCTTATTTTGCACACTAAAGACATAAAAAATGGCTAAGTGTTGTAAAGGGGCTAAGTGATGCCCGCATTAAGGTTGATTCTCGCACTAAGGATGATGCCCGCATGGCATGGAATGGAATAGATGACTATGTGGCATGAAGTTGAAATCATTGTTGCATTATGACATCATTCTAGATAAATACGACAAATTAGCAAAAATCAGGAAATTGGCCAAGTGTGGGAATATTGGTCCAAGTAGCCTTAAGAGGATGCTTGCGACAAATGGTTTGTTGAAGAAAATGCCAGCACCACATGGGGATATTGTAGGATGTTGTTTTGTCTACTCAACCATGGTCTTATTTTGTCCAAAGAGACACTGAAGAAGAATTTATGGACCTGCCAAAACTGTGGTTTAGGGAAATTAGACTAAGCCTAGGAGAAGATAAAAAAATGTCCAAGTATGCATTATTGGTAAAATATGCCTAACAGTCCTTAGGGAAATGCCCGCCACAGCTCATGGGTTGATGATAAAAATATTATGAGAGTGTAGATCTCTAGAAACTTGTATGGTGCATCCAACCATAGAATTAGCTTGACCAAAAAGTCTTTCAGGAAGAAGATATCAATCTGCCAAAAGTCCTCTCAGCCATATTTTCACTGCTCTAGAAAAATGCCCGCCTAGGAGAGAGAAAGAAGCTACAGAAGATAAAAGTGGTTTTTCTAGACTCACCTTGTTGAACTATACCCATTGGGAATATCACTTGCCAAATTTGAAGGAAAAATGAAATTACCTTGGTGACCTAGGGTTTAAAGAGAACTGCTCATGTGTTAGACAAAAAGTTTGAGAGACCACTTCGAAATGACTGAAATGGGGTGTTCCTGTGATGATAAAATTCATCAGATGATATGGTCATGTTCATTGTTGAAATGGATATCTATCCATGCTCTTGGTTTTTCTTATGGTGACCAGATAAGGAAAATATTAACTTGCGAAAATAGAAGAAAAATGTTATTTTGCATACTAAAGACAAACAAAAAATGGCTAAGTGTTTTAAAGGGGATAAGTGATGCCCACATTAAGGTTGATGCCTGCACTAAAGTTGATTCCCGCATGGCATGGCATGGCATAGGTGATGATGTGAAATGAAGTTGAAATCATTGTTGCATTGTGACATCGTTCTAGAGAAATACGACAAATTAGTTAAAATAAGGAAATTGGCTAAGTTTGGGAATATTGGTCCAAGTAGTCTGGAAAATGTCATTTAGGAAAATTAGACCGAGGCTAGGAGAAGATAAAAAATTGTCCAAGTATGGAATTATTGGTAAAATATGCATAACTAGCCTTAGGGAAATGCCCTCCACAACTCATAGGATGATGATACAAATATTCTGAGAGTGTGGATCTCTAGAGTGTTGTATGGTGAATCCAACCATATCTAGAAGACTATAATAAGATGTTTTTAGGATAGTTTGAAGACAGTATAAAAGGATCTTCACAATAACCCACATGCTAAGAAATATATATTATTGTTTCAAACTTACAAATTTCATATATAATGAAAAAATTATTCGAAAAGAAAAACCAATTATAACAGAACAATAATATACTAGACATAATTGAATGGAACAAATACATAATTCATATGCATTAAATAGTATAATTCACCATATAGATTACACCAAATAGTATAAAATTTTATTAGTAAATGTAAATATATCTAGCCTCAACCCCATGGTGTTATTTTCAACTTATGACAATTGTACGAATTGTGGCGTGCATGACAATTGGCGGATTGTGTTAAAATTTTCACTATTTACAGGTAATTGCAAGGTTAGAAACAGAACACGTGGATACTATGGAATCTTCTATTAAAAATTTGCAAATGCTGGACCTCTTTAAGGTAGGAGGCATTTTTCAATGCTTTTTTTCCAAAAAGAAAGGTTACCAAATTCTATTTTTGGAAGCCTCCTAAAAATTTTCCCTATTTACAGGAAATTGCAAGATTACAAGGATCCCTTGTGAAGACTGTGGACAGTTCGAGAAGGATAAAAGTAGGCAAGGAATTTATTCTTCAGTCTTTGAATAAGGAACTAGAGAAAATTTAGGATGAATTTAGAAAGGAAAATGAGAAATGCAGAGAAGAATATATGGTTGTTCAGAAGAAAGATGAAGAAACCATAAAGATGAGCTGAAACATCGACCGAAGGTTTTGGAAATTCCCCCTCTAAGGACTGTTATCGGCTAGGAAGCAATACTTACCGCTGAATTCAATAAGTTAAATAAAATAATTGAAATAATGAAGGCTGACTTTCAAAATAGCCTTGCTGAAGACTACAATAAACATCAACTTGAGATAAATGAATATAGGAAAAAAAGAGGAAAACATGAAAAACATATATGCTAAGAAAGATAAAGAGTTGAAAGGGAAAATAGTTGAACTTGAAAAGATTATTGCAGAACTACAGACTAGAGGAGTTGAAAAGTTAAAAGAATCTGAAATTGGTAAGGGACAGAGTAGGCATCTGATTTTTGGTGGAATTTATGATATGTCAGCACACCAATAAGCTTTAATAAGGTATGAGAGTTCCCTGCAAAAAATAGAGAAGGAACTAGACATAGATTTTAATGCAATACAAGCTCATGCAAAAGTCAAAAAGGGGTTACAAAGCTATCATGCCTTCTTAAGAATTCGAGAGAAGTCCTTGATGGATGCTAGTGCAGCAATGAATGTTGAAGCTGATTTCTCTGCATGGTCAACCATAAAAGAAACATTGACAAACAAGTTAATCGAGAGGGATGATGACATTCAAGAGCTTAGATTGAATATACTGGAGGATAGAGAATCACAACATTTGGGATGTAAGTTTGAGATAGAAGATCTGAAATCCCAATTAATTGCCACTCTGTAGAAGAACAACATGCTTTAGCGAGTAGCAATTGTGTATACTCCAGATAATATAGAATTGAGGGCAAAAGAGTTGGAGACAGAGACAAAGAAGCTCAGGAAAAAACTGACCCAATTTCAGTCTGAGTTGAAACATGCAAATGATCGTCTTCAGCAAAAGGAAAAGGAACAGAAAGAGAAAAATTAGAAGAATGTGGAATGGATGAAGAAGAACATCCAAGATAAAGATAGATTGAGAGAAAGTTTGCACAAATGTGAAACAAAAGTGAAAGAATTAGAACGAAAATCAAAACATGCACCTGCTGCAGCTTCTGAAGAACCAGAAGCTTCTAGACAAGCCAAGAGAATAGAATGTACAAATTTATCTTCTCTAGAAAAGGATGATTTGCAGCCTAAACCTCCCAAGCAACCTCGAACTATGGAATAACATTATTTATATATGCTGTGTATGTAAATACATTTCAAGTTTTAATACATAAATTTATATATGTGTATGTGTGTATTTCTCGGCAATGTATATGTTTTTGATGCATTTAATGTGAATGGTAATTTTGAATTTAACTTTTCAATAAGTGTACGTAACAGGCCAGAAAGTTAACAATATCAAAATTGAAAACTTAACTTGTGTACTATAGGCATATATATTTGAATTTGTAAGAAATTAAAAGAGTGATAGTGATTAGTGGATATGAGATGTTAGTATTTTTGGTGACATAGGTAGATCCTAGCTGTTTGCTTGGAACTGTTGTTATTATAGGGATATTATGGGGATGATGGATTGAGAACTCTCAAGTTCTTTATGAGAATTTTGAGGCTATGTATTGCTGTATTTATGTAAGTTTCTTTATCTAATGAAACTGAAATTCCAATTCTAGAACAATGTCATACAATTCTACTCATGCAACCAAATTTCAGCGAATAACCCAAAGCTGTAATGCCTATAGAACTGCCCTAAAAAAGACAAAAAATTACAAAATATAAACAAACACAGAAAAAAACTGTAATTTTATTACTGAAAACAAAAATTAAATATTTAATATGCCTTCCATCATTTGTTACATTTCCAAAATTTAGTAACATAAGTGTTAGCACAATAGAATAAATTTTCAGTACGGCAAGATCACTAGAAATGATTATTGCAACATAAGTTTCTTTCACCATTTTGCATACAACGTTGCATTTCGATCATCTAGGAATTTTTTCTTTTTGGCTTGTTTCACACTTCTTATAATGACATTAGGTTTTATAGGATTCCCAACATCCATCTTTTGGATATCAACTACTGCCCCTTGAATTTCTTATTTTTCACCACTTTTCCCTATACCATTTATCGAGGATGGACCACCCTTTTTATTGTGAGTCACAACCTCCATCATTGGCATATTAATAGCAGCTGCTCCATACACTTCTTGTAATTCGTTGATTTTCCCTGCTTCATTTCTTGAGGATGAGACACTGATTTTATAGTAATTTTCAGTCGCCATCATAGGTATTTCAACACCAGCTTCCCCATTCAATTCTTGTGTTTGATCAGTTTGCGCTGACACTTTCCTCTTGGATGAAACACTTAGATTTTTACTGTTATTTCTTCTTTGAACATTATTTTTGGCTTTGCGCCTTTCGAAGCCGATGTGATTCATGAAAAGCCTCTTCACCATATTTGCTTATTGGCCTTGATCTTGGAAGATGATTACTGAACTACGAGAACATATTAGTATTTAATAGTTAAAAAGATATTATGAGTCCTCACACCATAAAATGAAAGCAGAATTAGAAACCATTTAAAGTTAGGGCATACTTACTGTTGGTGGTGCAATAAATGATTTCTTAGATTGTCTTACCCATGACTGAAGAAGACAATCTGAATACATGGTCAGGTAGGCTGAAGACCAATCTATAAGACCCCCATGTGCTATGGGCATTTACTTTAACCCATAATTTAGGGCAGGCATCTTTATGAGGCTACTTAGCCATTTTTGCATCCACTGGTGAAAAACCCTGTTTTGGTAGGCTTGTATCTTTCTCCTCAATAAAGATTAAAGAAAAATAAAGTCATGAATAGGTAGCCAAACCAACTAGCTATAGGAGGGTACCATGGTGCAGGAATTTTTCTCAAACCATGAATTGTGGCAGACATTCTCTTAAGGCTGCTGGGACCATTTTTTACTAAGGCTGCTAGCCCACCAATTCTTCCTTAAATATATGTTGTAGTTTGGTGAGGCAAGTGACATGGTTGTATGCTCCATACAACACTCTAGAGACTCACATTCTCAATACATTTTTCACATCATCCTATGAGGCATGTTAGGCATTTCCTTAAGGCCACTTGGGCAGATTTAACACCAAGTCTATACTTAGACAAATTTCTCAATTTGGTCTAATTTGCCTAAAACAACCTTTTGGTAGGTCCATAAATTTTTCTTCATCCACTTCCAAGACAACCTGAAGACATGGTCAGGTAGGTCGAATACCAATATACAAGACCCCCATGTGTTGCGGGCATTTACTCTAACCCATAATTTAGGGCGAGCATCTTTCTGAGGTTACTTAGCCATTTTTGCATCCACTGGTGAAAAACCCTGTATTGGCAGGCATGTATCTTTCTCCTCAAGAAATATTAAAGCAAACTCAAATGATGAATAGGTATCCAAAACAACTAGCGATAGGACGGTACCATGGTTCAGGAATTCTTCTCAAACCATGAATTGTGGCGGGCATTCTCTTAAGGATGCTGGGACCAATTTTGACCACTTTTCTGAAAAGTTTCCTCATGGAAGGGTGGATTTTGTATAGTTGGGTGGTCTCATTGTTTTTTGCATGGCAACCTTGGTAAATTCGACATGGAAAATCGAGGTAAACTCTATTGTTGTAGTTTTTCTTCAAGAGTTTTTTACCTTGGATATTTTAGGGTTTGGTCTAACTTGGGCATTTGTAGGTATGGTTGCTGCTGGAGTGATAGTTCATTCTTGTTCACGAGGTGGTGTCTTAGCTATATTGCTTCCACATCTACAATTGGCTCATGTAAGTGATTTTATTTTCCTTATGAGAATTGTAAATTGTAATGTGTAACCCTGAAATATTTTCTTTGGCTTTTGGATTTTGGCTTTTATGAATTTATCTATGAAAATGAGGGTTGTTGTTATGCATCCCCAAGTTCTATTTTTCATCCTTACATCCATTTGATATAAAATGAGTAATTCTAATTGAATATATACATATCAACAACAACCACAAGCACCATTATCATGATAAAGATTAGGGAAAATCAATGTATGAAAATGGAAACCACTTGTAACTCAATAGGAAGTAAGCTAATTGGCAGTTAATTCACTAAAACGTAAGCTTCAAAAGGAAATGGGACCTTTCCCTTCAAATTTGATCCCTGGTGGGGATCCTTTTTATAATGTCTCAAACCCCAAGGATAATCCTTGAAATAGGATCTGAAACTATTTATAGTCATAATCAAACATTAACAACTAGAGCATGGTACTTCTGCCATAGTTTACATATCTTTAAACAAACATCATGGAGAAAATGTGCATTCTTAGTCTGGATGGTAGCACGAAATTTCTGGTTGTGAACTTGTGGGTAGTGAAAACAATGTCTCAAGATGCTTCTGGTGGCTCATTTCTGATTGGGCTCGACCACTTGTCTGTCTGTCGAGTCAACAATGTGTCCTTTCCCTTTGTGTTTGTTCCGTGCTCGAAGGCACCTTTCTGCATGGGCTCAAAGATGGCAAAGGATTTTATATATATCCTTTCCATGCTCGTCTTTCTACACAGCTTCCCCCTTGCTTCTGGTGGAAACAAGCCTCTACAGTGGATTTTCATTTAAGTACTCCTCACCACCTCAGAAAAGGTTGGAAGAAGGGGTGCATGAAAGCTATGACAAAGACCTTGGGCCCTTCATGCTCCAGTACGAGCATTCTCTCCCACATAAAATATGTGCATCTCTCAAAGTGGTGTACGACGTCTGTTCCCTGATGGTTGGTGCTTCTTGGTGTGAAAAACCAGGGCGATAGATGAGCTTGGAATCAGGCTCACCAACCAACAACACACCTAGACTAAAAAGCTTCTCAAACCAGATTTCCATTACAAACATATCAGAATCCTCAGAACCTCTTGGAAA
>LPNX010807339.1:36984-49942 GCA_001517045.1 Pseudotsuga menziesii
TTATGATATTTTCCATGCCTAACAAAATGACCACTTGTGTATAGGTCTAGGAATGGATTATTTATTTAATTTATAAATTTAATTTCCAGCCAATACAGTGGTTTTTCGTTTATTAGGACAACTCTTTGCAAGTGGTATGGGCCAATGGAATTGGCGAAAGGCGATTGATAAGGTAAGGGTTCTTGCATTTCCTACATTCTCCCTATGCATTAATATTTTATATGACTTGCTTGTACCTGTCGTATAATATAACTTTTCTATTTTAATTTCTAGCCTCTTCATCATGCTTCCTATCCAATGTTTGTATAGAAACATAAGAATATTAGACTTAACTGTCTTTGTTGTGGTCTTGTTGTACCATTCCCTGCTTTTAGCACTCTTATGTTCTCTCTGTGCATTTCCCACCTCTATTTTTTAACCACTTTCCCTCTATCAGAATTGTTTGTTTTCAGGTTTTGGCTCCATTTCTTCATCATTTCTTTAAATTACTATTCAAAATTGTGTTTTATTTTTTATTTTCTACCAAAATTTTGGAATTTTTTGTTCCCCTTTATTTTCTACCAAACCAAAATATTGCACGAGAAGCCTTTTTTGGGTGGAAATGGAGGTGCTTTTCCTGTCGTCCAAGCTTCTTCCAACCTTCTCATGGGGAAGAGGAGTCTCGAGTTTTAAAACCTAGTAAGAGAAATTATCCTTTATCCTCCATTTTAGAAGCTACCGTTTGAAGTTATATTACAAGTGTATTATGATAGATTTCTTGGTTTGGCATGGGAAGCTTTGTTAGGGTTGAAACAGAGGTATATTGCCATTCTATAGCATTTGTCCTGTAGTAATATTTTTTAGGAATTGCGGTGACATTGCCACCTCATGGCTCTTGTTTGACAAATATCTAATGTATAGCTTAGGATTTTCCTATTGAATATTTCTGAAGTGGATCTAGTTATTAAGGAGCAGATTGGGTTTGAACCATTCAACCCTATCTACTCTTTAATCACTAAAGCCCCCATGAGATCCTCAATTGACCCCATTTTCCTAACTTGGATTTGTTAGGCACTAATCACAGCTTTTATGCCATTTTAAATCTTAATTCATCTTTCATTTTCTATTTTATAGGATTTGAAATTTATTTTCATTTACATGTACTAAACTCATCCCTAAAACATCAAATCGCTTGGTAGCTTTGAACTAGTTTGTGGCTCAAAATTACCTTCTGGAAATCTGCTCTATAGCACTGATTAAATTTGGTCTAAAATAGAATTAAAAGGTCTAGGAGACTACACATCAATCACAAGCACTTATTGAAGATCGAAACCCCGGGTGGCTTTCCACGAATACCGTCGCTATAGTGATGCAGTTTCATGGAAAAATTATCATTCAACTTGTAGATTTCATCGATAGAGATTGGTTTTCCATGGTTTTACGTGGAAGAAATTTTTGTTCAAATTCCATAATTCATCGATAGAGAGACAAATGTTTGTCGAAACTGTTCCATAGTTTTTCGTGGAACCAAAATTTTGCCTAGCAGTTTTTGCTATATTTTCGTCATTATAGGGACGATAATTTTGTTGATAGAGCAATGAAACGTAGAAAATGAATTAAAAAAATCAATTTCAAGGCCACCATATAGAAGACACATGGCGGCCAGTTTTCATCTCTATATCGACAGCTTATAAAGTTCGTCATTATAGAGACAAAATAAGTGCCACAAAACATCGTGATCATTATTGTCTCAATTGAGACGACGAAACATGGAAATAATAGTGAAAAACCATCACAAATTTGCTCATATGTATTAGTGTCTGTATTCTCTTTGAAGGGATGTAATTAGTGATCACTGCATTCCATGCACTAGGTTCCAATTCCTTAAGATAAATTTCCATTCTTATTGTCCAAAATATTTATTCTTCTTTTCTAAGAATTGGAGATCCATTTTCTATGTAAATCTCCTCTTGTTGATCCATAGTGGGTTTTAATAGGATATTCCTTCCAGTGGCTAAAATGTTAGTGAAGGATCATGCTCTGATATCAATTGCTGGTAGTTGGTCAATACTGAGAGGGGGGGGGGGTGAATCAGTATTGTTTACTTTTTACCATTTAAACCACTTATTAAACTTTAATCAAAATATTGAATAAAAAATATACAAGGAACACAAATTTTATCGTGGAACCCTAATAAGGTAAACCACCAACACATTTCTATTATCTACAAAACTTTCTTTTACAATATACAATAGTTATTTGCAAGAACCTACTTGTTGGATACCACAATCCCCAAGTTTCTCAGCCACTACTGAAGGATGCACCGACGCCCTGGTTTCTTCCTGCACCTACAGACAAGGATACACCAATAGCCTGATTTATGTCTGTACCTATAGACAAGGATACACCAATACCCTGATTCTCCAGCCATTATTGGGAGGAGGCTAATACGTCCTTGCAGGCATGTAGCCTGACCTAGCACCATCCTGCCACCCTAATTTGATATTATTAAAATTCCTAGACCTTCTTCAAAATCTGTCTCTGGCTTTCTTCACTTGGTCTTTTTTCCTGCTGCTACATGGGTCTGGATTGCAGAGATACACTTTGCATTCTCTCACTTCTGGTATTCTACTCAGATATTTATTATTCACCCACAGAGACCCCAGAGACACATCATTTCCTCTTCAATATTCTGTTTATATATTATTCTTAAACATCACAGCTTTTTTAAAAACAACATAATCTCTCTTCTACATACCTCTTCGAACTGGACAGTCACATCTCACAAACATGCCTTTTCAAAACATGATTCATTTATTTCTCCTTCGCACCCCTTCAAATCTCTGTTAATTTATTTTTGATTATGTTTCTTATGTGATTTAATTTGATCATTTAAATTATATTTATGTTATATCACTGATTTTTAATTAATTAATTAATTAAACTCTTTGGTCTTCTCATATCTTTGAGATTCTTCCATTCGTAAGCTTGATGGCATTATCATCTCTAGCTGCAGGATTTCTTTTCTTTCAGGCTTCATCATCTCTAGTTGCTAGGCATGTTTTTCTCCCAAAAATGGGGCTTCACCTTCCATCTGGGGGTTTCATCTTTCTTGGAAAGCGGGATTCATTACCATGGGCACTATCCTTTCTGAACTTTCCTTTCTAACTTCCTCTTTCTGAAGTGGCCTTTTCACATTGCGAGATGTGGAAATAGGAAACTCAAATTTTCCACAATCCTTTCCGCCTTTCAACTTCCCCAAGAACTTTCTCGCAATGCTTTTTCTGCACTGCGGAAGTTGAAAACTCAACTTTTCACATCTTCGAATTTTGCTTTCCGTACTTCCACACCCACAATTCCGTTCCCGCACGGAAATCCAAAAATAAACTTTTCAACGACTTCATTTTTTTTCTTTTCACATTTCTGCACCCACATTTATTTTCCTAACCATCGATCTACTTGTGGAACTATTCTCAGTCGTCCGATCTCGGTCCTTTGTGGAACTTTTCTCCTGTCCACTTTTCCATTTCCGCAATGACTTTCCTGCAACGCTTTTGCCGCACCATCAATCTACTGCAGGATAGATCTTGAACATTGATCTGTTTGTGGAACTATTTTCATTTGTCTGATATCGATCCTTTGTTGAACATGTCTACATCCACTTTTATTTGTTTTAACACTTATCCAATTTTAATCTTGACATGCAAAGTAACATTTTTCTCTTGTTTTGGCAAATTGATATTTCGCTCGTGTAAGAACCAAATGAAAATCTAAATTCATGGCCGGATATCCAGTTCACCAAGGAGAAGGATGATGCCATCTATATATCTTACTAATACACACACATATTTTGGAGGAAATTTTAAAATAGTCTTCCAACCTTTTGTTATGACACATACAAATTTCTTAGTCTGATCCAATCTGCCTAAAACACAGTTTTGGCAGGTCCATAACTTCTTCCTTGTCTACTTCCAAGATAATATGAATATATGGTCAGATAGATAAAACAAAAGTCTACAATACCCCTATGTTCTCCTGAAATTTACTCTAACCCATTATTTAGGGCGGTCATTCTCTTAGACCCTCTTAGACCAGTTTTGGCTATTTATCCATACTTAGTCAATTTCCCGATTTTCACCAATTGCCATATTTCTCCAGAATGATGTCACATAATATGATGTGTCATCATAGGAAATGTCTCTTACCAATTTTCTATCAATTATGTTATTATATGTCATCATGTCTTCCATTTCATCATTCATGACATGTCATCACTACCTTTTACTTTTCTTTGGCTCATACTAAGTTCACCTTTTGTTTTTCCTTTGTCTTTCACTGAGTTCACCCTGCCATCATGTCCTTGGTTATTCCTTTGTCATCGCTGAACTTATTTTGACATCAATGAAAACTATAATCCATATTTCCAATAGTAAACAGACCTAAAAAAACATATTTCAGGTAATTTCAGACCCTAAAAACAAGTCTGGGTGTGATTTAACCTTTAAGTCATTCTAGGTGTATATTTCATGTTAAAAGCATAGAAAATGTTAGGGCCACCCAAAATAGTGGCGTGTGCATAGATGCACAAACATTAATGAGATCACTTTCAAAGGATAAAAACCCTATACATCAAACGACAACATATTATGGAGCGATTCAAGAAATAATGTTATTGGACTACTATTTGGTGCAGTATCCATTGTTCAAATGTGATTAGATAGATGTACACAAGAAGAATGGAATGAAAGTTGATGAAATTTGTTTCACCATGGTGAATCTGAAGAGATGCTTGAGTAAGGATAGAGTGTAAGATGATCCATTTATTCTAGCATCACAATCGAAACAAGTATTTTATGTACAAGATCTGGTAGAGAATGACTGGAGTGTATTTTTGACATGCCCCCCGAAGGGACCAAGAAATTGTAATATGTATGAATTGGAGTATGCATATTTATCAAGTGTTGCATGTTTTGAAGGGACAAAATGCAAAAGATGATGAAGCTATTATAGGTGATGGTGGCATGGATTATGTTCGACAAGATTGTGAAGGCACATGGTTGGATGTTTTTCAGTAAGTAGCATGCATGATTTATTTATCACTTCTCATTTAAGTTGTATATGTGAAAATTTCTATCTTAGATTATTATTTGGATTTACCTTTCGTGCATATATTTTTTGTTTTGCTGCTGTTTATGCATGGATCTTATCTGCTTTATTGTTTCATGTAACTTTCATTTATTTTTACAGTAGATAGATTGGGTGTGGGGAATTGAGAGTGATGTGAGGTGGGAGGGGCTATATGAGTTTTAACCTTCACATGGTTTTCCTTGTTTAGTTGAGAATAAGATATTCTTGAAACCAAGAGAATCCCATTCATATATTTTCATTTCCTTTTTTCGGAATTTCATATATGTTATGCCTTTTCTCACATAACATATATTTTGCATTTAGTTGTGTTTCATGTATTTTGTTAAACGCCATCGATTTGTAATATTTTTTTGGGACTTATCACTTAATAATGTCCATGAATCTCTTCTTAATCCAATTTTACTAAAATTATTCACTTGCGTTGACAAGTTTACGGTGAATGTATAAGAACATAAGGAACATTCCCTTTTTATTATCTTTGATTTGGGGTGACATGATCAAATCAAAGCACTTTAGTGTCCAAAACCCAAAACAAAAGATGTTTCTGCATTATTGCGAGCAGTCGGTTTGATTGTAGGCTAGGTAGGTATGAAATGACTATAGAAGACATTATTATTACCAAGAGTGATGTAGGAAACCCTAGATCTAGAGATTAAAGATCTCCTCGAGATATCATGCCAAGTAGCTCAAAGTGGACAACTTCTCCAAGAATGGGGTAAAATGCCCTCAAAATATGGATGCTACATGAAAGATTCCATGAAATGATGTGGAAAATACATTCCAATGGTGAATTCCCTAGACCAAATGAGACTTAAAGGCTGATTGCTCCCTCAAACCAGTCATGGAAACACCCTCCAAGGAAGACTGCTATGATCCATACTAGAATCATTAGTTCCACTTTGTTCTGTTTTTGTGTACACGTCTGTTATGCAATTAAGTATCTGGTTAGTGATCTGTTGTGTTTGATATCATGTGTTCATATCACATAATAGGAATATATAACTTAAAACAGGGTTAGGTGGTTAAACCACCACAACCCATTTAGATTGGTATATAATAGTAAATACTTATAAACTTGATAGAGTGGTATTTTTTATTGGGTAGGCACATTGAGATTATGTAAATGTGATGGTTATGGCTTTAATATATTGAACATTTATTATTCTTTCCAAAAACATTTGTGTGACTTGAATTATGTATGCACCCATATAATGTCCTGCATATAATAGCTTTAACATGTTGAAGAGAGGTTGCACTCAGTTGTTATGGAGCATCCTATTATCATCATATAAAAAGGATTAGATGGTGTCTTATTTTCAAATTTCTTGTTGATGTGGATTCGAAATCTTGATCATTTTTCTTATACATTATTTTTCAATGACAAGTATAATCATGGGCACTTGAGTCTAGACCATTAAACGTTTCAGTTTGGTCTTGTTCGTAAGAATTTGTTATCTTTCTTAATAGCTTTTGGTGTGTTACAGACCTTTTGTTCTGGTTTGGAAAAAATATCCATGTTGTTTCCCTGATCAAATTCATTTTGACAAATCAAGGGTGCTTATAATTTCAAGCCATGGTTCATAAGAATATATGTTAAATGGTAATACCTAATATGCTAAATTTGGGAGATCCTTAGAAACATTTCTGGTCTTGAATGTTGTATTATACCATCACATTTATCTTCACTAACTATAAAAGGATGGATATGACTTCTTTATTATGATATTTCAGAGCTATTGCAGGAGATTGCACAACTCCTAACTGGAATTGCCTTGATGAAAGAGTTGACACCTCATACAAAAGATTATCTAGTTTTAGTTGGGGAGCGCTTGTCAACAAGGATTTTTGTTGCATATTTAAATAAGATTGCTCTAAAAGCTCGGCTGGCATTTTGATTTTCTTGTTGCTTATGCTTCTACTTAAAATATTTTCATTTGGCAAGTAGTATATTATATGGAGAAGTCTTGAAGAATTGAAAAGATATAGTGGGTGAGATTGCATTTGTAAGAGAACAAATGATGCATTGGTTGTTCTTTGATACTCTATCTAGCCAAGTTATATGAATTTGTTTGATTCACTATATATTTTTTGAATTGTTGAAAGTTTAAACCTTAAACTATTTCTTTCCAATGCATGGAATGGGCTTGGAGAAAGATAGGATACAAGGTTATATGACACTAATGTAGTTTTTTTTTACCATTTTAACCTCTATATGTTTGGAGCTTTGAAGTATATTTTTTACTGCAGGTCAAACAATTCACCTAGCAGCTACTTCACGAGGGTTTAAGCAAACTAGTATCATTTAGGGAGTTTATACTGTTAGGCCTCATTGGCTGATTTCTTTTATTTATGTAGTGCCAATGTTTCATCAGTTATATTTAGGCTAGCAATATATATTCATAGAATTTCAATTTATTAAATATTGGTAAGGCTTGTTTGGTTCAAAGCTTTAGATGGTCCAAGGCCATTCATAGTGGTTTCTTGAAACTTTGAAAAGGCACATGTTTTTTAATTTGTTAATATTGCATTTTATTTTGTCGAGTAAAGAGATGTTCCCCAGTTGTGAAGGAGCAAAGTTCGTGGTGAGAAATGACTTTAGATTCTAATGAGGAAGCAATAATAACAGAGCTTTTTAAAGCATTTCACACCCAAGGATTGCTGCTTTGAACATTCCTTGTGTATTTTCCCTTGTAAAGTATGATTTATATTAAAGAACAATGCTTGTGAATAGAAATTTCTATGCATTCTAATGAGGCAACTATTGTAACTGAGCTTTTCCAAGCATTTATTTCCCATGGATTGCTGATCAACATCAAAATACGCTTCTTAACATGTTTTCTCCCTGATAAAGTATAATTGAGTAGAAATGCAGTTTTACAACCTGTAGTAAACAGGATTATCTTACTATCAAGAATAGGGCTAGAGTTTAATAACCTTTTGATCTTAGGGTCCAAGATAACTACTGAGAAAACAACCAAAACAAATAAGGGGGACATATCACTCCTTTTTAGTCCTGCCTTTGTTTTCACTATTCAATGTGCTGACATTGTCATCCTTGTAAAAGAGAGGCATGCATGCCAAGATTTTGCCAGATCTTGTAGAAATTTTATCTTTTTTTATTCTTGTCCATATTTTCTCTTTCAAAGGTTTCCTTCAAGTAGTCAATTTTCAAAGAAAATATACAATTGTATTTGATGGGCCATTACATTCCTTACTTAGTTCAGTGACAGACTATATTTCTTACACCATTATTTTTTCATTCAGCCTCCACTTGCATCAACTTTGTATCCATGGAATCTAGGCGCTTCTTGAGCTGTTTATTTGATTCAGTTTGTTATACCTCATCCCACATCAATCGTTCTTCGAGACTTGTGGTTGCTTGATGAACCTCCATATACTTCACTATTACTGCATATACATTTCATCTGGCTTGGGTCCTAGGAGTCCAACCACTTTGATGACTCTCCTTTCACTTTGCTACTACTTTCACCCAACCTTATAATGGCTTTGTACCATTTTTCAAATTCTTCAATAATGTGGGTTAGCATCCCATCAACCCCTTTCCTCTATACTCTAGACTCAACTGGATTTCTTGTTACTTGTCAGACCTGCTAGCAGTCTAGTTTGAGGGAACCCTTTAAGGCCATAACAAGATAATTGAAATGGACAGAATGATAGGAAACATGGAAAACATTCCCGCTATAATTTCCTACTTAGAGAAATTAATGCTCAAGACAAGGGAGTTGGTGGCATCCTAACGTTTACTTAAAACATTGATTGAAATTGAAGAGACTATTAGGGGAGTTTTGAGGTCTAAAATGGGCCTCATAAGGGAAATAATAAAATAAGTGTTATAATAATAAAATAAAAGTTCTAAATTTTGGAGAGGAAAAATAAAAACTACTTTTTCTTATTGTATTTTTGACATATCTCCTTATCGGTTCACCCAAATTTCGAGTTTGGGGACACTTTGCATGCATATTTTAATTATGCATCCAAATCATACCCACACTGCATACTTTTGAGGTACCCACGACACCCAAAAATAAAAATTTCAATAAAAAACATTTTTTAATATTAAAAACGTTTTTTATTGACACTTTCATTTTTGGGTGCCGTGGGTGCCTCAGAAGTATGAAGTGTGTGGATGGGTTGGATGAGGGATTAAAATACACATCCAATGAGTCCCCAAACTCAAAATTTGATTGAACCGATAAGGAGATATGCCAAAAATATGCTAAGAAAAAATAGTTTTTTCTTTTTCCCTCCATTTTTTTTTACAAATTTTACCCTTATAGTTGAGATCATCATCTTGAATCCTATTGGTTCTTATAAATTTAATTTTAATGGTAGAATTTTTTTTTTGAGGCCCATTTTTAACCTCAAAACTCCCCTAATGCCCCCTTCTAATAAGGTTTCAAAAAACCAATGCCAACAAAAGTATATCAAGAGGACCTTTCAATTGGATCTAAATGTATTTTTTCATTAATGGATATGGTAGCTCTTCTTTTTAAGTTATCTCTTTTTTAATAGAGGGATTTTCAAGCACAATAAGGTTCTAGTCTTCCAGGATGACAGATTGATTGGGTAATCACCCATCTACCATATTGGCGAAGAGCTTGAGATGATGATATATGATATTCATTGAACCTGAAGAAACTTCTTTTAACCAGTTGATTTGATTATCTAATTTTCAGTCCGAGGCTAATGAAGTCTCCTGCATCAGATTAATAATTATTTTAGAGTCTCTCTATGCCTCGAAATTGTTGATACCAAGTTTAAGATGTGTCTTTGTTCCAGCAATTGAAGTTTTAATTCCTATTTGATAACACTTATCCCAATATCCTCCATGAAGGTATAGCCAAGATATAGTATTTATGGTCCCTTACAATTCTACTTCATGCCTTTCCTATTTTTTTTGCATCCCTGTCAATATATGATATAAGCATATCTAGGTATAAATTTGCTTCGTATACTTTAATCGTATAAATATTTTTGCTAAATTACTGTTTTTTCTTGTTAGCGAGGTTCCTGCTATTGTTACATTTTTTATCTATAGTGGTTTTACAGATATTTGAAGTTTGAAGTATTATTAGGATGTTAAAACCTTGATGGTTTTATGAGTTGAAGGTAAACCAAACATTTACTATTGAAGGATATTGACCAAACCATAATACTGCGGTAATGCCTGACTATGTTGGTATGAAGTTGTTGGAAAAATTTAAGAGTACATTTTATGCTTCTTTGTTTTCTGTTTTGACAAATAAAATGAAGTATAGAGAATGCTAAGTTGAGTATAGAATAAGATTTTAAAATCATATTCATCACTATTGATTATTTTAGAATCGTTGTTCCTTTTTAGGAAGCTTATCATGCAATTGCAAAATATGACGTGTCACTTTGTTCTTTATTTGGACGATTCTTTTTTGGAAAACAAAGAGAGAAAATAGCAAAAAATTTTGAGCTGGATTTTAACCTGAGAAATTATGTGCATTGTGATTCTTTCGATATTAGATTTATTACCACTGATGAGTTCACCAGTGTTGATATTTTAGAGGCAACTTATCATGTTGTTGAGAAAATAACACCCTCCAAGGCAGAGTGCTATGATCTAGTCACTGTTAATGTTTTAGATCTGCATAACTAGGTCCCTGACATCATTTTCTGAATATGAATATTTCTATTCACTTTTATCTTGAGCTAAACTTTTCAATAATATATTTCTAGCATTAATCCGTTAATTTAAAACACAAGATGTAGGAATGGACCTTTTGGAACATAAGTGGTAAGGGTGTTAGGTGGCAGTTTAATACCTGGTACGTAAACACCTTTTGGGTTACGAAAGATGACATTTTCTACACTCATTTTGCTATATTCAAGCTGAAGTGAACCACTGGTTATTTCCATATAATTGATGTCTTTCCCTGAATTCAAGTATTTCCATATGATCGATGTTCCTTTTATCTTCAACAACCTCTTTGTTGGGTATCATTTTTCGTCAATTTTGCACTTATCAGACAACTCCTTCTTACTTATCTTTACCTATTTTTTCCATCACTTTCATTTCCTTTAGTATAATCACCATTTTTATAATCTGATCATCATCACACCAAATAAGGTAATTATTCATAATAAATCATGGTTTCTTGTGTTTTGGCATGCATTTTGGAGTAAGGTTGGTTTCAGCTAAGCATCTTTGGGTTTTGTAGTCTTTCATATAACTTCTTGGCTACGCCCAGATATTTAGATGGGTAAAGAAAAAAATATACAAACTTTGTAACAAAGAAAGAAGAAAGTCTTTTGATGATAATTGTTAGAGTCTAGTAGACCCCATGTGGTCCAGAAACATAGTTAGTCAACAAAGATCCTAAATTTACATGGATATTTAAAGTACCCACTTGAAGAAAATATTTAATTACTGATTTGGATTGGATATTTTCTAGTTGGCAATAGGAGATTGTGTATAGCCTTCATTGTTTGGGGAATCCATGCTTTTAAGAGTAGATGTGGGAGAGGATTTCTGATGGTGGTGATCTTGAAACTTTTGGTCGATTGCATAACATAAATACAAAGTAGACAAGGTATTTGAGAGCTTAGGAATTTATTCATAGTTGAAACCAAATCCCAGATCAAAACACCCTTTCAACTCATCCAAGTCTACATGTGTAAGATTTCTAAGTCTTGGAGTTCTGATAGTATATCCCATAGTTGAAAAAGGAGAAGCAGCTCTGGCCTTTTCCCTGGTTAAATTAGAAGTTGTCTTAGAAGATAGAAAATCACTGGAATAATTGTAATAAAAAGAGAATTCCTCTGATAGAGCTTGATCTCTTTTCCTTTCCCAGCCTTCTCACACTAGTCTTCTTTACTAGCCCTATATAGGCTTCTTCTACTTCTAGTTTTCCTATATTGACTTAAATCTTTTCATTGATCTGGATCTCCATATACTATATCTATTGGCTTGCTGAAAAGCTTATTTTGATCAGAGACCGGGGACTACAACCGTTATTATTACTAAGCACTGCTAATTATTGGATGAAACAGATCTGTATGTCTAGGCCCAGAGAGAGAATTAATTTAAAATTGAGAGATATTGGTTATTTTTGCTAATGTGATTAGTTTAAACTTTTTATCTCCTATAAATATCATTATTTACATTCGTTTGTGAGGTATATATATAGAGAGAGATGTATGTGAGAAATATCATTCGGCTTGAATAATTATATCCAATTTCTCAATGCTAGTCTATATATAGATATATTTTCATGTAACATGAACTTACATTATTAGTATTTTCTTAGAATTACAAATGATGTAATCTTGGTGTTAATATTGCCCCTTTCCGCAATTATTAAAGGGTTCTAGCTCAATGGTAGAGCACCTGCTTTACAAGCAGGAGGTTGAAGGTTCGATTCCTTCGTTCCCTAATGATATTGCAATATTGATGTTTTAAATAAAATATATTTTATTATGATTTATTATGGCTATGAGGGGGGTTCTAAATTGGCTTCATATGTCACTACGAGGGGGGTTCGAACCCCCCCTGTAATTTTATATGAGGGTGGTTCATAACCGCTCCCAAAGGTTTAGAAAGAGTTTTAGGGGGGGTTTCAAACCGCCTCCGTATGTACCTATGAGGGGGGTTTATAACCACCTCTAAAGGTATGTAAAGATTTTTAGGGGGGTTTTCAAACCTCCTTCATAGGTAACTGTGAGGGGGGTTTATAACTACCCCCAAAGGTTTGTAAAGAGTTTTAGGGGGGTTTGAACCTCCTTAGTAGGTAGAAGGGGGGTTTATAACCGCCCCCAAAGTTTTGTAATAAAGAATTTTAAG
>LPNX010807339.1:52903-69965 GCA_001517045.1 Pseudotsuga menziesii
GTGTATATAACTAGTATATACGCTAGAATATACACTAGTGTATACGTATCACATACATATAGTATACATACAACACTACTGTATATAATTAGTGTATGTACTATTTCATATACCTATTTTATATACACTAGTGTATATTCCATACACATATCTAGTGTATATACTAGTTATATACACTAGTGAATACACATTCTATATTCCGGTGCATATTTACCCAGCTCATAGGTATATAAAGTAGTGTATACAGTGTATGTGTATGTATAGACTACTATTGTATATATATTAGACATATACAATAAGTGTATATACTAGTGTATATTTTATACATTAGGCATATATACTAGTTGTATATGTTAGTTATATACATCGGCGTAAATTCTATACTACACATATACACTAGTGTATATTACATTAGGCATGCTTATTTAGTGTATATTCTAAACTATATATACTAGTGTATATACTGTATTGTACCATAGGCATATACTCTAGTGTATATTCTAGTGCATATACACTAGTGTATATTCTAGTGCATTTAATCTCTCTCTCTCTCTAAACCCCCAAATCTTTCTCTCTATCCCTAACCACCTCCCCTCTCTCTTCCTCTACACCCAATCATGGTCTCTCGTTTTTCCCCTCTCTCTCTCTCTCTCAAACCCACCTTTAAAACTAGACACTAGACTTTAATTCCATCATAATAAATCTCAACTCCCACATTTAAACAACCAATTTAAACCTTGAAGTAGATCAGAAGAAGGGATTTTACATGAAATTGTTAAAAATTGGCAGAAATATTGAAAGAAACTTGAGCTGAACAAAATTATTTGTTTGGTGAAATCATGCACTTAATTAATGCAAGAAACTTTGCTTTGAAATATCAAATCACTCTCTTTTCCTCTCCTAATCCTCCCCTACCACTTACCACTCCCCCATCTCTCTCTCTCTCTCTCCCCTAACACCCTAACACCCCTTCCCACTTGCTCTCTCTCTCTCTCACATCCCTGACTCCTCCCCCCACCTCTAAACCCCCTTCTCCTCATCCTCTCTCTTTGTCCCCTCTCCCCCCTAACCCTTACTAAACCCCTTTCTCACTCTCTCTTTCCCGTAATCCTCCACCCACACCTAACCTCCATCCCTCTCTCTCTCCCCCCCGCCCCCTAACAACCCCCCTCTCTCTATAGCACTCTCACTACCCCTAACCCCTTCTATTTATCCCTAACCCCTCTCTTGCTTCCTACCAACAACGACCCCCTCCACCACTCTCTCTCTAATACTCTCCCTATCCCTACCCCTCTCTCTTGTTCTCTCTCTCTATCTTGATCCCTCATAATCCCCTTCCCTTACAACTTACCAACCCTCCCTAATATTTATTTGTCTCCCTTCTCTCTGCCTCGACACTATTCTACCCCTTCTCTCTAATTTCCTTAATCCTCCCTAAACCCCTACCCCCATACCCCAATTTATATCACTTTCTCTCCCCTAACCCCCCTCGTCCCATCTACCCCTAATCACCCAAACAATCCCCTTCTCACCCTCTGGTTCTCTCTCTCTCTCTCTCTCTCTCTCTCTCTCTCTCTCCCCCCTATTATCCTCCACCTACCCCTAACCCCCACCCCTTGAATCCCCCAAAACCCCTCTGAACCCTTTTGCTTAAACTAAATTTTCAATGTTATTAATATCGTGTTATCATTTTAATAATCCAAATTGTGTGCACGCTTTATAAATGAAAATCACAGACTCATTTTTAAAGGAATATCATGCACATATTATGTTTACAAACAAAATCCCTAACTCCTAACCCTCTCTCTCTCCTAACCCCCTAAACCCCCCCTGTTATCTCTCTCTACCCTCCCTAATCCTCCCTTACCTCTGACCCCCCTCTTGTTTGTCTCTCTCTCTCTCTCTCTCTCTATTCCTCCACCTAAACCTAAACCTGAACCCTCTCTCTCCGCCAAATCCCTAACACCACCTCACACTCTCTCTCATTCTGAGTAACCCTAACCCCCCCAACTCTCCCTCAATTGTAGGTGATAATAATAGGAGATTCCTCAATTGAGTTCTAGCTACTCAAAGGATTCCATATAATCCAAATCATGGAAGACTAATCCAAATGTCACTAGACAACGTCAAATTTTTTAACAACCTTGAGTTCTATCAAGTTCTTTAAAACCAAAATAGAAGAGCATGGAGAACACTTGTAATATTTTAAGTTTGGGAGAGATTTTTGTGTTAAATCCCAGACACATCCCACATCAACTAATTATTAATATATGCCAACATTTCTCTGCGTAATTTTATAAGGAAGGTTTGCATTAGTGCATGTGGGTATTGCCTTGAGGTATGTTTCTTCCTGTTATCACTTAAAGTAGGGATGATTCTCATTTATACGAGTCTTGAGTCCCATCACCTCAAGACAAATGTTTTCTTGAGAGAAGAGGTTGTAAACCCATCCGTCATTTTCGCTAGAGTAGAGTTCGGAGATGTTCAAACTTTAGGGGTTTCTTCCATCAAATTCCTAAGGATTTCTGGCCTAGATATAACGAGTTGATATAAATTTAATAAAGCCCATATTGAAAAGACCATGTAAAGAAACAATTAAAAATACTCTTTTTTTAATGCTTTATCATTTATTAAATACTCATATTTCGTTACAAACTAACTATTTTGGAGAAGGTAAAGATTAACTAATATACTGCAAATTTTTAATAGATATGTGTTGCCTTTAAATTGAACTCTTATAAAGTCAAAGACTTGATATTCAAATTTATCTCGAAAACATCCTAAATTTGAAATTACGGAATGGTCATCTAGGTTGTTTGATCACATAGACCAAGAAATGAAATGCTTCGACTCATTATTGACATCAATCACATCAATATGGAATCTCGGAAGATTGAGAACTCTTTCTTCGGCTTAGAAGCAACCAATTTGTTCTTACACCGAGAGTAACAATTACATTGTTTTAATATAAAAATCTAAATATGATAGATGAATTCTTTGTAAAAATACACGCATCACAAAGTTAGGTTTGTTGGGCATACAATATAACTAAAAATACACGCATCACAAAGTTAGGTTTGCTGGGCATACAATATAACAAGGTTGACATTTTTATTGAGAAGTTTAAGTATCAATACAATGGTTAAGCTTAAGCTTGTGAAAAATAGTCACTATCAGAGTAGTTGCAAAAAAAATCAAAATTATATATCAATAGGAAATTGATTTATAGACATTTATATTATAATGGAAAAGAAGTATGTTTTCTTAGGATGCCAAATTAGTACTCAAATATTTAATGGTTGAGCATAGCATTATCTTCTTTCACTCCACGAAAGCTTAAATTTATTGTCACAATAATACTTTAACAGTGTTGTTCTATTTCCCACTATAACACGAAATCGAAACATATGAAAGCCGTTAGGTATAAGGATGAGTTGATATGCATGGTCGGGCCACTCTGGCCACTCTGATTTTAGGAACTTCAGTGAGTGAGGAGATCAAACACTCCTCTAACTTGATATTTTTAAGAACTTTAAACGAAATGAATAGAACTGTCTATGAAACTCAATCCTGGAACTAAAGCCGGCTACAATTATGGGTGAGACTCCTAGAACTATAGTACTGCTAAAAGCATGCCTTATGATTATCAACTTATTCTTTATCTTTTCAATTGATGTACGATGTGAGGCATCAAAAGATGACTGCCAAGAAATAGTTTCTATAATAATTTGAGCGATTTTATTGTGATGTTATACCTGAGTAACAAACACTCCTATGTGGCTCAACTTTGGATTTAGAACAAGCTCATAAAAATATTTTGTGTATAATGGATAACAAGTCCTCCTTCCATAGGATCTCCAAGGTCTCCTATTATGATGTCGAATCGTTCATCTCTGTTCTTGAGCTCAGCCCTGCACCGAAGAATTTGGATTAAATCTTTACACTTTAGCAGGAGCCTAAGAAATATAAAGTATAGTTTGAGAAAATGAAGTAGTGCCTAGAATTGCAGAATGTTTATGTGTTCATAGCAAGGTATTTGCGGAAAAAAACATCATTCTGGAAGCAATGTTTTATTTAAGTCTACAAAAAATTTAAAATAAAAATAATAAAACCATAAATTAATGGAGGCGTGGTTATACCTTATCGATGTCACACATCACCACTTTCTTAATGTTCTTGTACCGTAATACCTCTAGAGCTGTGGAGCCTTCGTTGCCTCCCATGATGAAAACACTTTTGAGGCTGAAATCACACATCATGACTACAAATTAGAATCATGAGAACCAAGTATTTTCTAAGATTTAAAGGGATACAACTAAGGGATGAGGGATATTACCAGATGCAAATTACTTAATTACTTACTATGTGTGGAAAATGAGCGACGGATGCACTAGTAAACTTGTCCACTTTTGCACTTGTCTGCAAGAGAAAGCAAGCCTTGTTGATGTTCAGAGAAAAGGTAATTCACAATATTTATTTTATATATTTCTAGATAGTGTACTATGTATATTTACCTTGCTGAATGGTTCTGTAATGAGCAACACTATGTCTTGGTAATTGCTCAATGTGGTAATTTGGAAATGGCACGGCATAAGAAGCTTGAGGGAATGAAGCATTTGAGTTATTATGAAAGAAATTGTCACAGACAACCTGTCTATATGGGAAGTTTCATGTCAAGCAATGGTTGAGTCACCTCACATTTCAAATAGTCTTGCAGGCCAACATCTCATCGTTTTGAGCTTTTGATTGTAAATAGAGTTGTGGGCAAGCATCTCGTCGGTATCCTTGTTAGTACAAAGGTAAGTAATGTCGAACTCTATCGTTCTAAAAAACAATGTTTGTAGATTGTATATCTCTTATAAATAAATAAATAAAATCACTTAGTATTTGAATTTGATTGTATATCTCTTATAAAAAATAAATAAAATCGATTAATATTCAAAGATGGCATTACATGCAAGGTCGAACTCGAAGCAGGAGTCACAGATGGTAGACTTTCCAGGGATCAGCATTATTGAATTTAGGTTGTCATAATCATGCAGAATAGCAAGGAATTTTTTTTAACAAAACTCATTGATTTTCTTGTAAAAGCATAGCATAAAAACCCATAAATGTTGTGGCACAACTGCCATAAACCAACCTAATACATAATTCCTTGCTTGTTGGGAATAGTAAAAGATCTATGCATCTTCAACATCTCGTTATGAGTTAAGAGCCCGGGTTTGTGAAGTTCCATATCTCTTTGAAATTTCATTCTACCATCTCATTGGACAATGGACACAACTCATCCAGAACCGTCGTTATTTGGTGTGTCCATCGCTTTTTTTAATTACGCTGTAAGCCATTTTTCTCTCAGAAGTTGAGTTTTAAATCATTGTAGCACCATCATCCATCTATGCAATAAAAATGTGCCACATGTATAACAAAAATCACCATGCATATCTGCTTGCTGTCATGCTCTTCTTCGAACATGTTATTGAAGTTTCTTGGTTTGTCATTGTTTTCTGACATGCCATAGCTTTTCTGGCATATGTGTGAAGGTAGGAACCCTATATTTCATTCTCATTGCCAGTTTCCACATACGCCCTACCATATTAATCTCCTCTTCCACTTCCATCTTCAACTACTTCACATGACTCAGCTCGAGACTTGTCAACAAGGATCGAATCTGCTCCCAAAGGCCTCTCTGCTTGTTAACTGATACAATTTCCATTTTTGTTGTTGTTTTAATGGGTTGTGTGCATGGAAAATGTGCGAGATCTCATGGCTCTAGCTCCCAAAAATGCTCAGTAGAGGGCAAGGTAAAATTTAAGGGAAAGGGAGTGGCCGATGAAGTACCGAATCACCCTAAGGAAATCCACACCTGCTACAGAATCCACACATCGTTAAAAAAAAACCCTAACGGCCATTTTTTTGGAGTGTTTGATGGCCACGGGCAGTGTGGAGAATATTGTGAGGAGTTCGTCAAGAAGAGACTCTCTAAAATTCTTCTCAAGGAGTCGCTTTTATCCATGGACACCATCTCAGCCTATCATTCTACATTTCAGGATACTAATGAGCAGCTCCACAGAGACAACAATATTGATGATTCTATGAGTGGCACCACGGCTATTACTATGCTTGTAGGGCGAAAAACTCTATATGTAGTGAATGTAGGGGACTGTAGGGCTGTTATTGCGTAGAGAACAAGGGGATATAATAAATCTAGAGCCTTGGATCTTTCCTATGATCAAACCCATTTCAGGGACGATGAATATAAGCAGTGCAATCAAAGGGTCATGACATTTGTTCTATTAGTACACTGTGCATTTGGTAATTCCTCCTTCATTCTTCATAACTTTAGGGTTTACCTCTAGTCTAGGTGGAGCTTTTATCTAGCAATCATGATCTTGGCACAGCATATTCTTTTTGTAGAGCCTTTTGAATATTTATGTTAGTAGACTCTAATAGCTTTTGATTATATGGGTGTTTTTTCACAAATTTTCCTTTGTTTGTTGTCGTTTGGCTATTTATAGAGTCCAGTTGTTGATGATTATTTGAATATTATTGTCACAATTTATCATAGGCTGTCATTTGGCTGCTTGTGCTTTGGGGTATTTGTTTAAGGTGGGAAATAGGGATTTCATGTCTAAATTTGTTCAATAGCTGTGAAAATCGTGAACAGCTAGTGTATAACACTTAGTTTTCTTGTTTGTTTCTTGCTTGGAAGAATCATTACAGGGGACGCTCGGACGCTATTGCTATGGTTCTAGCAGCAGTTTCCACTTGTGATTAGGGAGTGTTGGAGGAGATTTTGTGAGCTGGTTATATTATTGTAAGTATGGCGGGGGGAGGCAGTGGTGGTGCAAGGGGGGNCCTCATCCAACCAAGGATCAACTTGCATGAATAGATTATTGCATAACCAGTCCTCCTCCATGGCGTATGATTTCTTTAACATGATACTAGTTTTTAATGCATTTCTCCCTCAAGTGTATCTCTTGAATGTGTTTCATCTTAAATCCATAAGGATATTCAGCTGTGAGACTATTTATGTTTCCCATTACCTATGATGGCTCAAACTGGTCTACTATTGCATTTTTTGTTTGACCCAATCACAAATCTTGCTCTTAGCTCTGTCCCATGCATTTTACTCATGGCCAAACTACAAATCTTGCTCAATACTCTCTTAAATGCATTATGCTTGTGACTTATTTGCATCTCTATTTTCTGAAGCCACGTCTGACGTATTTTAACTATGGCCCAACTGCACATCTTGAGCTGAAACTATTTCTCATCCATTTTGTGAAAATCCCATGCGCATATCCTCCTTAGATGTGGGTTTTTCCTAGATTTCTTATTCATAACTTGTTTTGCAATTGTTTTCCATACATTCAGTTTATATCTCACTACAAATCTAGTGCTGGAAACATTTTAAATGCAATTATATTTCTCTGTGACTATTTGTAATGCAACTTATCCATGATCTATATGCTTCTTCTCCTCTGAAATTACTCCCAATGCATTTTGGTTACATTTCATATGGCTATCTTGCACTGGAACTATTTTTCCTATGTTCCCATGTGCTATCTTTCTGGAACTGATCTAATGGAGTTTGTCTATGACTCTGTCTCTACTGCATAAGTTTACCCTATGACTATCATTAAATCATTTTTCCTTTTACCCCTCTGCATATTCTTCTTGGAATTTCCTTATTTTTGTAAAACTCCTCTCAAACTAGAAATCTTAGTATTTTTCTTACTATATTTTTCATATAAAGGTCCTCTAAATCATTTAACACATTAATCACCCGCAAATCTCACTTTGAATTTGCTTATGTTATTTTAAAATTACTCTCAGACTGGCCACCAAGTATTTAATTGCTATGTTTTCCATATTAAGGTCCTATAAAGTATCTTGTCCATTACCCATCTGCATATCCAGCTCTGGATTTACTTCTATTATGTAAGTGTGTTTTAGACTAGTGTTGCAGCTGCAACCTTTTCCCAAATTTGTAAAATTTTGGACCCTCCTTTTGATTTTATCTAGCCTAAGTTTGTTTAATTTCTTTAATTATGTCCTGGAAGTCCAGTTTTCTCTACTTAAGAAATTGGTTATCGGAAGCTTAGTCAACTATTTTTTTCCGCTATTTCGGGAGTTGAATGATCTAATACTACCATCTTATTTGCCGACACCACGGGAACCATGGAGTCTTTGTTTTATTTGAAAACTTAAAATTTTGATTTTTCAATGATTTTTCGCTGTCAGAAGTCTGTTAAAGTTTGAGTCGGGAAATTAGTTCTCTATGTCGCTGACGTTTCAGAAGGGAAATGATGAAAGTCCTGATGGAAAGTTCTTATTCTCGCTGAATCCATGGCCTTTATTTTTCTAACTTTTTTTATTGTCGATGACTTGGTTTTTCTCTATCGAAACATTTTTTGACTTTGATCAAAGGGTTTTTCCTTTGCATTGCCGATATTGCGGAGGCGTTCATATTTAAAGTTCCAACCTTTAGCACTTATAACTTCTGATTGCCGATGGGTTGTATTTTGTCGCTAAACCATAGTTGTTTGTGAGTCCGTTGTTGCGGCTGTCAATCAGACTACATGCCCAATGTTTAGTGTTTCAATCACCGACGCATTAGTGGTTAGTGGTTCGATCTACGATACATGGCTATCGGTGGTGTTTAGTGCTCGGGATCGCCGACACTGCGGCATTGTTTAGCTTTGAAGTGTCGACACTGCGGAAGTCCTGAGGTTTGGGTCGACGACGCATAGTGCTTAGATATTTCGACGTCAACCGAATTTATGATCCACGAAACCCATAGTCTGTTTGTATCCCACTGTTGTGGCTGCTTAGTGAACTATCCACCCGATGGTTAGTGCTTTTTCCTGCCGATAGGGTTTTTTCCCATCGATGAAGGTTTTTCCTGCCAATATTTTTTACTGTAGGTTATATATAAAGGCTCAGTCTTTTTTATTATTATCTTTAGTTGAAAAACACGTTTTCTCCCGTCCTTGTTTATTAAGTTGTACCACCGTTCCTAGTTGTCCGAATTTCATTTGATTGGCTTGCTATCGTGGATGTTCTTGGGTCGTCCTGTCAACTGCACAACATTTTTTCTAGGTAGGCCAACCAAGGTTTCTTATTTTTGATTTTATTGGTCATTTTTGAAAACCACGGTCTGCCCTGGTTAGTTTTTTTCTTAGGTTGTGTAGTCATCCATTTAGAATAAATATTTATCCTTGCGGCATGAGGCATATCAGTTAGTTTGATAGTTTTGGTAGTGAGGGTTTTTTGAGCCTGCGTTTTGAGTCATTATGGATGCTTTTTCCTGGACTGAAATATTAGGTATTCAGTGCAGACAAGTGTTACGCTGTCTGCACCACCTATTTTGGGGTTGTTTATGGCCGTCCGGGAGGATTTCAGTTTTCATATGCGTTTACCCTTTTTCTTGTGGACGCCAAAGGGTTTTTTATTTTCGATTGAGTTGGGGATTTTCGCAAATTCAATCACAGTATAGGGTCTCACATTTTGAGGATTATCCTTATTGATAGTGTCGTTCATGTTTATTGAAGAGTTAGATTATTTTGAATGCAGTCCGGATTAAATGATGAGCTTTCTATCAGGGTTGCGTTTTTAGTTGCAGATGGTGGATTGAGAGGATTTCTTTTTCCTTGTCATTTTATTTTATGCATTAGTACTCTGTATAGTTTATTTGTGAGAATGCATATGGAAGAGGTAAATAGGTTGTTACAGTTTTTGTTCATTACTAAAACACTAACTAAAATCTTAAATGGTCTAAGAACATGCTGTGTTTATGACAGGGTGACTATTTCAAAGGAGATATGTCTAAAAGACAAAAGAAGAAGGCTCCTGTTGCCGAGGGAGAACTAGAGGTTGAAATCATCACTAAGGTGGAATACATATATGAAGATACCAAAGCTACCACTAGGGTAGAGCCAGATTATAAATGGGGTGAAATATACATGATGATTGTAAATTAGAATGTGCCTGATGTAGGATTCGAAGAGCTGACTATTTATGCAAATATCAAGAAATCGGCTCTTATGAAGGTAGCCACAAGACTTGAGTTGTTCCCATGCTCATAGGTGATCAGATGGATTCTACCTAGGGCAGATGTAACTATGATGATCTTGGAAAATATTTCCAAACATGGATACGCTACATATAGTCTTGCTTATGTCTCAATGGCATATCACCTGCCTCCTGTTCAAAGTTACTTAACTGAAAGCTGGTTGAAAGAGACAAATTTGGACTTCGTTGAAACAATTAAGAGAATGATGGTACCAGGGAAGAAATTTTGAACCAGGCCATCAAGAGAATATGATACATCCACTCTCTAGACCCTTTATAGATTTATAGCACTGATGCTGAATAGAATTTTTGGCAGAGCTCACGGAAAAAGCTTCAAATTGGGATGGATACCAATTATTTTTTATGTGGCCAATCAAGGAACCATATTCAATTGGGAAAACATAGTGTCCAATAGCCTCTCACCATGCATATCTTCAGCTTTGGGAGGAGTGTCACAGAAGAAATCAGATTTCTACATGAGCTCTATCCTAGTTGATTGTATACTATGTATCCAATCTTTTCCAGCCTTGAGGTGTAATTGGGATGGGGACAGGACCCCGATATACACTGCATATAAATTATTTTGGGAACGCAAAAACCATGGATACTATAGAGAAATATGTGAACATTTCATCATGCCATTGTACACTAAATTTTCCTGATCGAATGCAACTGGCGCATGTCTGAAGAGGTGTTCAAGGTCATTGAGGAATATGGAGATTATTATTTAACTGAGGAAGGAATGTATATCAGAATGTATGGTGGCTCTAGGGAACCTTCTCTACTTCCCAAATATACCACTGATTATGTGCTGCATATAGAGGCAGTCAGGCAGGTATATCTTGATGGTGTGGGGAGTTTTTTGTTCGAGCATAAAATGGCAGTATTTCTTGCCATACCTTTCTGGCTAGGGAGCTTTAAGTTTTCAAAGGTAAAACAGACTGTAGAATTTGTGCAGGAGCTGGAGCATTTCCATTTTGGTGAGGTGAACTTTCACAGGAATGACTCCCGGAATAAGGTAGCAGAACACTGCAACGAGACAAAAATTCATTTTGAGTACACTAGCTTCTGGGACAAAGACGAAGAAACATTCAATAGTGCAAAGAATATGACTGCCTTAAAGAAGATATTTAAATAGAAAATCACTATTGTAGGTAGAAAAGGAAAAACTATACAGAAGACTAAGACAACTGAATAAGGAGAGGCTAGAAAGAGAGAAGAAGATGCTAGAAGGATAACAGAAGAGGCAGAAAGCTGGCTAAAGAATGAAGAAGAAGAAATAAAGAGAGCTGCAGAGGAAGCAGCAAAGAAGGAAGAGGAGGAGAGAAAAAGAAATGAAGAAGCAGATATAAAGAAAAGGCAAGAAGAAAGTGAAGGTTAGAGATTAGCAGGATCTAAAAAAGACCAACATACTACTGAACATATGGATACACAGGGGGTACATGATCATACATTTCAAGGGCATGGATAAGATAATCCTAATCCCTAGGATCCCGCTGCAACTTCTGGCAGCACTCAAGGGAAAGATATGTTTTCTGCCATAAATTTGATCCCTTTCATGCAGATAGGAGGGGAGGAGATACCTGATTTCAACACCATTTTCTATGACAAAGAGAAGAAAAGGATTGTTAAAAGAACCAAGAAAAAGGTTGAAACAGGAGGACAATCGGGGAATATGATCACTGACAAGACTTTGGTGGATGGGATGGATGTAGATCCAAGATTGAAAGCAAGAGCTGGGGTGGCATTAAACCAGGCTACTGAAGATAATGTAGATAGGATGATGACAGATCTTGAGCAGTCTAAAAAGAATGCAACTCAATTAAAAGAAACATTGAAGAAAGAGAGAGATGGAGGCCATAAGTTGAAAAGGAAATTTGAGGAGATGCAGAATGAAGTGAGGACTTCAAAGACTGAAGTCCAGACTCTACATGCCAATAAGGAGGCTTTAGAATTTTCTGCAGGAAAAATGGAAAAAGATGCTCATAACAGCTTAGCAAAATTACAAAGGTTGCAGCTAGAGTTTCAAGTATTGAAATCTGAGAAAGATAACCTTCAGGTGTCCTATGAAACTCTAAGTGCAGAGAAGGTCCAATTACAAAACAGGGTCATTGAGTTAGAATTAGAGAAGATTGCCACTAAAGAAAAAGATAAATAGTATCAAATGCAGGTGGCAGTTTTGGAAGGATAGAATGCTTCATTGACAACATCACTGAAAGATGATATGGAACAGAAGACAGATGTCCAACCTTTGAAGGAACATGTTCTAGCTCAAAGAGGAAGGATCCATCAACTGCAAATGAAAATTGAGGAAGAAAGGTGTAAGATTTTGCAAATAGATAGCATATTAGAAGAAATATTGGACACCACTTCGTATTTCTTAGACAGATCTCAGGATATTTTGGAGGTCCTGATAGGAAGGATAGTGTGGATAGAAACAAATGAGGAACCCCCTACGGAGCTACCAGCTAAATATCGATAGAGTTTAAAGCAGGATTATGATTTATTGGAGTTTGCAATAAATATTGCAGAGGAATTCAAGAAAAATGTAAAGAAAATGAAAGGATTATGTGCTGAATACTATAGAAGAGTGCTGGTCACATACAATAGATGCCAAGTTTCTGCAGAAAAAAGTTTGGATGCGATACTAGAACATGAGCTGTTCATAGAACAACTACAGAACAGGTATCAGGAAGACGAGCATGAGATCCATTAAGTCAAATATCTAGATGAATAGATTCTAAAGAATGCAGTGTCTCAAGCAGCGGTAAGTATCCACTTACTAGAAGAACAGCTGCACCTAAGTTCGGCAAGAATAGAAGTAGTCAAGAATCAGGTTGCTAAGTATGAGATAAATATCTATTTTCTTGAACCCTTCAATTTTGAAGGCATAACAATAGAGGCCCAGGCATGGAAAAAATTCATAAATGACCAAGTGGCCTGTTAACACCCAAAAATGGTTAACTACCTCATCTACCCCATTACATGGCTCATTCGTCCACTTTCCTACCATATCTCTATCAAAAACCCATAAAACCATCTAAAAGGTCACCAAAAAAGCTTAAAATGCCTCCAAAAGGCCATAAAATCCTTTTTTCCTCCAAAAATATCCAAAAAGGAATAAAAAATGTAAAATAATGAGGAAAAAAGAGGAAAAAACCCTAAACAGCTAAAACCCTAAAAAGCTGACCTAAACCACATGGTTTTATAAATAAGTGATGGAGACCCATTATTCCATATCCATTATCATAAGCATCCTCCCTCTGCCGAAATTATCCTTGAAACCCTAGCTTACCATTAAGCTATCGTTTCCATTGAGAACTCTTTTTGGCCCATTTCCACCACCGGAGAAAGGGAAGAGGCAGCTTGGAGCTTGAAGCCACCGACATCGGACCAGCGCAACGGACCTCACCAACCTCCACACCGGAGGTAACATCTATACAAATCATTATTTATTATTTACTGTTTTTGCTTCATGTTATTCACTTTCCACCGTATTGTTCCATGTTATTTGCTTTTTACTGTTCTAGCTTCAAGAACGTATTTAGATTAGTTTTCTTTTCAGTTTATCGTTATTTAATTCATATATCATTGAACTGCTACTAAGGAATCCATATTCCTTAGTAGGTGCTCATTCGCACAAGCTAGGGTGAAAACCCTAGCAACAGTTTTGGCGACTCCGCTGTCTTTTTTAGTTTATTTTTCCGTACTGTACTTTCGGCTGTCGTTTTCGGCCGCCGAAAACCGCACTTTTTTCTTCTGCAGTCGCGGCCCGACCGCGCATTTTCGTCCCTAACCCGCGACCAGCCCGCCGCTGTCGGCTTTTTTCCTGCGTCCTGGACGCGTCTTTGATATTTCCCAGTCGCGCCCCGACCGCGTTTTTTCAGTCCACAGCCACGATCCGACTGCATCTATCAGCCAGAAACCCGCGACCTAGACTGCGCCTGTTCACTCCAAACCCGTGGTCCGACCGCAACTGTAGCAAAAAAACTCGCGACCTAGACCGTGCCTGTTTCCTTTAAACCCACGATCTGCGCGCGACTGTTGCCTTCAAACCCGCGGTCCGACCGCGCGAGTCCGCCCCATACCCACGGTCCACGAACTGTTTTTTGCATTTGTTTCCGCGCCGAAACCCAGCCACTTCGCCTCCATTTTTTCCTGCACTTGCACATCCACCTATTCCACTTGCAGCCCTACAGCCATTTCTGTCCCTTGTTCACAGATTCGTTTAAAAAGTTTTTTAGCATTATTTATTTCAGCAAAAAATTCGCATGGTTAAATTTTTTAAAGTTTTTCCTACATTATTATTGTTATTGAGTAACTATTTTGGATTCATAATCTCACCAGCACACACTCTGTCCCCTAATTCAAGTGAGACCTAAAATCTACTTAACTCAACCAACACTATAACCTCATTTGAGGAACACAAAAGAATTTTGTAGTTAGGTAGGATTGGGGGGATAGGCTTCCAATAACACCCCTCAGTTATTTACATGTGAGACATAGTTGTTGTCCATTAGGGAACCAAAATCCCTTAGTATTTTTTGACACGGTCACAACCGGTTTATCAGAGGGCCTCTCCCTTAGGAGGGTTGAAGTCGTGAGATTGGTTCCGGAGGTCTGAGTGGAATACCAAACTCCATTCAGTAACTTAAGGGCTACCTTTCGCAGTTCTCGGAATATCCCTGTATAGGGAATATTGCGGTTAAAGGACCAAGCGGCAGATTTACCTTTCTGGACGTGTCATGAACGGGGTATCTTAGTTGCCATACTTCTAGGTTTGCGTACCCGGTGTCCCTCCCGGTAGGGGGATACTTTAGCCACTTGACTTTCCTATTTATATTGTCTGACTTGGATTTCATCACCTTGCAGAGGATATACTTAGTTGAGTCATAATACTATTAGTTAGGTGTTTGCATGCTCCCTTACCTCCTCTTGGTATAGCGAGTCCACCGATTTTTTCTTTTTTAGGAAACCGACTGCTTATTGGTATTCTGACCACCTTTTTGACACTCCGCCTATCGTAGCACGCGGTTACACTAGGTGTTTTGAGTTTTTTTTTGGCCTGAGCGCCTTATTTTTTGAGTTCTCCTTCTGCACACACGGTTGCATTAGGATTTTTGAGTTGTTTTTTCGACACCACAACCCACATATTCGAAAATAACTTGTCACCATTGACTTTCCGAGACAGTCTCGTCGCCTCAGAGGCGATCCCCCACAGCACGGTTCACTTGACACCACCCGTCATCACCGTAGATCTCGAGCCTTGTCACTTGACTCCACTCGTCAATGGCATAGGACTCAGTCACCAGATTTCGAGAACACTCTTTACACTGCCCCCACTAGCCCCATGGCTGGCGTCAATCCTAATCGCTTCATTATAGGGACCACCGGTGGTACATCCGCCACTATACCAGTTACTACACCTACCATGGGTATACCCTCTACAGGAGGCCCACCTACCATTCCCATCACTGTACCTATTCCCACGGCAGGAATACCCATACCCACTCCATTAGTAACTCCTACCACCCTTGGTGGCGCAGGACCTTCTCATGCCACCGTAGTTCCCCCACTTGGGGGTAACTTCCCTCACATTACCCCTCCACATGGGGGCATGGGCCCCAACGTGGTCCAACCCACTACTGTGCCACACCCTTCATCCAGTTTTCCCTACATGGCTAGCCTCAACCTACCTGACCTAGCCAGGTTAACCAATGACCCCATCCGGCACAACCCTGTGTGGCCCCACATGCCTACCAAACTCCCCTCTGACATCCCTAAGTTCGAGGGTAAAGCAGGTGAGGACCCACAGAACCATATCATGTCTTTCCATCTATGGTGTTCCTCCAATTCCATAGTAGACGACTCCATTCGCCTCCGTTTATTACAGCGCACTTTCACTGGATCGGCTGCAAAATGGTATATCGAGCAACCCCACGGAACCCACACCACCTTTACATCCCTGGCCTCGACCTTCCTCCAGTTCTTCCAATTACCTGTCCGCTATGACACAGGCGTCGAGATCCTCCTATCATGCAGACAGAACACGGCCACCCATATCACGGACCACATCCATGAATGGCGACGATGCCGTAGCCTATGCAAAATCAAGCTAGATGACCGAATCTTCCTAGATTGGTTTCTCAAGTCCCTCCTTCCGCTCATTGCTAAGGATGTGGCAGCCGAACGACCCCAGTCGGAGGAAGAGGCTATCCTTAAAGCCCAGCAGTTCGACCTCATTTACGCCCAGTCGGGTTATCTTTACACCATCATCCCAGCCGCCCCTCGAGGCGATCCCCCACATCAGGATGCGCCGGGGGCATCCCACGCTCCCGATGGCATCATTGGCCGTCTCTCCTCGCAGCCCCCGCCATTTTCCATAGCCCGTCCTCCCCCTGGCCCTGAACCTTCGCGGGCTACATCACAGTCCGGAGCAACCAACTCGAACGCTCACATGCCCCATCAACACCATACCCATGGACCCTCATGTCCACCTCAGTGTTTCGGAAATATGACTTCCGCTTACCCCTCCCCGGTCGCACCTCAGCCATACTATCACCAGCAGGCTGCACCAGCTCTTGCGCCGCCACAATCCCAACCTCATTATTATCAGCCATAGCCAGCCCCTGCGGAAAATCCACACCCCGCTCCACAGCACTATCAACAACCCCCTCAAGTAGCCGCGCCAGTGCAGCCTCCGCCTCCATATTATCCACCGCAGCCTGCTCCCGCACCTGCGCAAACTCAGAATCCCCCTACTACCCAAGGGCAGGTTTACGCCCAAGAAAACCCGCCGCAAAACTAGAACAACCAACGCAACCAAGGCCAACAAAACCGCGGCAGAGGCCGCAACCGTGGGAATAACCAACATACCGAGCGGCTCCTCAAGCACCACCTAATCCCCCACAACCTCAGCAGCCACCTTTGGTGTTACAAAACCCCTTACCAAATCAAGGCTTAGTGAACACTGAACCATTGGCTCCCC
>LPNX010807364.1:6395-25170 GCA_001517045.1 Pseudotsuga menziesii
GCAGGAACCAGAGCAGCAGGAGGAGGCCAAAGCATGTTGAATGAAGGTACATGCACCAGTACTCGTGGAATAATATTATTCTCAAGTTTTGACATGAAATTCCAAACGTGAATATACACCCATGCAATATTGTAGCCATTATATATACAGTTCTGCATTGTCGTCATTATATATACACTTCTCTCGGCCATGCCTGATATTAATCTTGGTGTGCAGGAATAGGAACCGTGCAAGATGGCTTGATCATTAACTCCAACGTCCCATTAATATCTGTATTGATCAATGACGCCCAAATAACAGTCCCCTCAGGGCTGATAAATTTCAGGGATTTCTTCGGCGATAATGCACTTTTATTCCATTCCTCTGGCGAGCCTGTATTAGTGAATGAATTTGGATTAACAAGTCTGGAGCACGGAGCTATGTATTTCATGGTATGCTATTTATTCTCCTTCTCTTTTTATATGTAGAATCAGCACGAGGTGAGTCATATCTCAAAACAGTAATTGTAGGAGAATAGTTTAATCTCACTTGTTTCGTGTGCGTGTGTTTGCTTTCTATATTTGCAGATGTGAAAGCTATTTTATCAATGGTTTCCGACGACTTCTGATTGCATACGGTTGCTCCTAGTTCTTTTCCAGTCGTATTCATTGTTCTCTAACTTCTACAAGTTGACATTTTATATGCCGAGGCATGTTGCAGTGTACAACAGGATCTTTGTCCACAGTACTGGTGCTTGAGTTCTTTCTGTTCGTCCCTGCAATTCAATTATTCTTTATTCTTTTCTATATAATGTTTATACACAAATCATTGTGTAAAGACTAGTCCATCTTATAATTATTCTTTTGAATTTATTGTTCAGACACAATTGATTGTGTAATTACTGGTCCATCACAGAATTTTTTTTGTTGTATTTACACAATTAATAGACACAATTCATTATGTAAAGACTGGTCCATCATAGAATTATTCTTTTGTATTTATGGTTCAAATACAATTCATTGTGTAAAGATTGATTAATGGTAGAATTATTTTTCATTATTTATGGTACAATTTACTGTGTAAAGACTATTCTATTATAGAATTATTCTTCTCTATGTATTGTTTATACAGAATTTATTATGTGTAAAGACGGGTCTATCGTAGAATTATTCTCTTGTTATATACAATTCATTGTGTGTAAAGATTGGTCCATCCACAACAAGAAAAACCATGTTCTACCACCACAAGTTAGCATCACTTCGATTTTATGGTGTTAAGGTGGTGATAATTGCACCAGTTACAATTTTCTGGTGGTATTAGAATCACTTAATTTTTAGCACCACTTATAATTTTTGGTGTTAAGATGATGTTAATGTTTATTTATATTATTAGAAAACGAGTTTTTCCTTATTTATGTTAAGATAAATGACATGTTGGCAACTACCATAAAGGGTGCTAAGTTATTATTTGCCACATGGAAATATCCATGTAGGATTTAATTATGATGATTTGCACCATAAACACAAGAACTTCACAAATCATTATTTTGTAAATAATGTAATTCTATTAATTCTTATTTTTTATTCACTCACATAAAGAAAAAAACTCACAAGATTTATTTATGAGGCTTTGCACCACAAAAACAACAACTTCACAAAATTATCTATTTCTAAATAATCTAATTCAATTCTTCAATTTTAATACTATTTAAAAATAAATAAATACATAAGATTGCTAATATTGACAAGTAATTAAAAAGGCCAATTTTTAATTTATTATTATTGTAAGGTAAAAATACAAATGATTTGAATAAAAATTTGATTATTTAATTGGCAATTTTTTATTGATCTCATTAAATTTATTGATGGAAATTAGTGTCATTATTAAGTTTTTAGCACAAACCATGGATCTCATATCCATATGCATGGTCCATGGAGAAAAGAGGAGATGACCCAACCTATGACACACGAGATCATGTGCTGTATAGGAGTTTATTGTCATGGTCACAATAATGCACCCACTTTTTTCTGTGGTCTTATTGGGCGTGCGACACCATGTGGAAGCATTTTGAGGGTAAGACCAACTCAGATGCACTCCAATGGACTACGCCTAACATGCAAAAACCTTTTCTTAACTCTGTATCGTTGTAATATCTCGAGTTTTGGACCTGACACTTATGAGCATGAGCCCCATTGATTATGATGTTACCTTAATGTTTTATTTTGATATGTTGGTTCAAAGACCCCACTGCATATAAACATGACGATTTGTTTGATATATTGGGCATAAGCCATTTGCATATGATATATATATGTGTGTGGGGGGGGGGCGGGTAGGGGGGGCATGGACCCCGAAGCACATGATTGATGAGATGTTTGCGTTGAGCGAAGAGCTCTGGAGCACATGGGTAATTGATGTTTTGTGTTGAGAAAGAAGCTCTGCAACACATGAGTACTTATATTTGTGTTGAGCGAGAAGCTCTCGAGCACATGAGTTTTGAGACATTTGTGTTGAGCATGAAGCTCTCGGACACATGAAAAAATAATTTAGAAGTGTTGGCAATAAGCCCTGGATCCTTCCATGTTAATGTTGAGCATAAGCTCTGGAGCATTGGATCCTTCGTCATTGTATCCTTAGGTGTATCCTACAAGTACATCCTAGCATTGGTGTTGAGCGAGGAGCTTTGGAATTGCACTAAGTTTGTAACTCCCTATTTATAGCGTTGAGTATGGGCTCTGGATAAGTGCTAGGAGTTATTGAAAAGAATTAATGATTCTGGAGTGAAAATGACTCAAGTAAAATATTGATATCATCTGACTTATTTATAATTGATTAAATGAAATCTTGAATTTGTGTATCTCATCAAGTACTGAAGAACTACCATGTTATACGAGGGAATCCAACATGCAAGGATATTTAGAGTTTCCTAGCCTATTAAACCCAACCACCTACCTAATGACCTTAATGAAGAAAGTGGCATTAGTTTAGGGATCATAATACATGATACCCAAAGACAAATAATATATTGTTATGTATTTTATACATGGAATGTATAAAGAGTAAACCTAGTAATAATATTAATAATGTAAGAAAGAAGGAAAAACTTCATCTATTATTATTATTATTAAAATAAAAATTAAATAGTTTATTACCTACAAAAGTCCGATTAGGAACTAGTTAGAACTTTCTAAGGTAAAAGTACCTAGATTAAATAAAAACAGTTAAATCAAAAAATCAAATGATTCTTGATTTAACTGCCCCTTTGACTAAAAACTCTATCTATACTCTATCTATAAAGTCCCAAGCTACACATAGGCTTGGGGATCTCTTTCATCTTCTTGGAGTCATTATTGTGCATGTTTATTCTCAAGAGAGTTATGGGAGAACATTTTTCTTAAGAGGGAAAAGGAGAACTGATCCATACGTGGTATACTAGTTAGAGAAGCCTTACTTTAGGAGCTCTAAGCTACTTGCATGTTGGAACCAGCTTGGGGGGATCCGGATCATAAACCAGAAATGATTCTGGGTCATGGTTGGGTGGAACGTGGTAGTTCCCAAGTAATTCAGTCATTTATACACATGTCAGATATGCCTATGAATTGTTAATGCTGGGTAATTGAGTGTGCAGGTTTCAGCCATTGGAATAGATTGACCTTTCAAGTATGAGGTTTTTGACTGCCTATTTCATTATCTAGAATAATTTTTGGTTAGAATATGCAAGTGTTTATGTTATTTTTCTAACCCTATTTTTACCATTGATTTCCTGATAAATTATTTAAGGGTTTACATTTTTATTTATAAACCCTAGGTCTGTCAATTAATTCTCATTCATGAATTATCAAGGGTTTTGTTCTTTCAATTTTATTTTTGCTAAACTTGGTTATGTTTTTATTAAGAAATCTAAACTTTTTTTTCGTAAAGCCTAGGATTTATTGTAATAGTTCCTATGTGTCTAGATTTACCTATGAACTCTATTGGCATATTTCATATTGCGAGCAGAGCTATGTTTAGAAGTAAAATACTAGTTCAAGTTAAGCTTCAAACAAACATAAATATAAATTACAGATTAACTAATATAGTAAACAACATTGTATTCTAAATGCAGTAATACTATAAACACATTATTCTTTATGTAAGGATATTTATCCAATTAAAATACTAAAGCTAAACTCAAAACCATCGAAGACCTTTCAAAGTCTGTGTATATAGTTTTACCAAGACCCAAGGCTAAACATTAATCCACATCAAATAAAACCACATAATATTTATACCAACTACATCCACGAAAGCTTATGCAGTAGCGTTACTATCAACATAATAAAACCATGGCAAGTATAATAAATCAAAACCTTTAAACAATTACCAACTACATTATAAAAATCGCATACCATAATGCAAATCCCAATGTAATAAATCAGCCATAATACTAATGCATAGTAATCATTAAAAAACCAATATAATAGCACAGAGGTTGCAGTATCAATTCCTCTGAGCATTTCACCCAAATCACATCCACACATCTTTAAACACTCACAACCATAAACAACCCATGATCAATTCCTGCAGGGTTGGTTTTATTTTCAAAGCCACAGTGACGAGTGACGAATCTTGTAGTATTCGATACTTCATTTCAACTTCATGCCACAGCTTTCCACTAATCAAAGCCACACTATATTACATATACACAGACTATAATTAAAAACATCAATTATTTACATAGAGGTTGAAAGACCCACTAAAATTTACACATTGTAACTATGACCCTTAGCTTTATTACATATCCAAACATTTAAATCAAAATACCAAAAGCTATAACTCTATCAACACTATGCGTTTATCCCCGACATCCTTTGGAAGGGTCCTTCCAAAGCTACGCCGCCTTTGGATTACAACCCAAACAGAGTACCCATTAAGACCTATCACCATTTATCAACAACGATGACTATTAAATGCAGGGTTACACCCACAATCGGCTCTTACATCCATTTACATAGCTTAAACACGAACCAATTAATCTCGATCTATTACACTATCACAGCTCTAATGGTGGACACTCCAATGCCATATACAGCATGGTCCCAAAGCCAACAATGCTATCACGCATTCAAACATACAAATAACTAAAACATTGATTGCGATTACACACGGTCCATTAATAAGAGTAATAACCATGAAATCAAACAAGTATGCCAATGATGTACACATACATAACCATTAAAATAATTTATGGTTTACATAGTCGATTAAACTCGGCCTTGCACCATTGCAAGCAATGGTGCTACCCCATTCCATTAAACCAAACTTATTTACAATACGTAGAGCTACCAAGAGATTTCCCAGTCTCGTTTTCCACACAAAGTATCCATTAACAATCTGAATACATTAAAGTTCCGGCCCTAAGGAATTAAAATGCCACAAGAAAAACCCCAAGCCCTATCGCATTACAAATCATATCAACCATTAAAGTTACAGAAATACCCATCCCAAAAACACGACCATTAGAAACCAGAGCCTGGCATTCACAACCACGACGAGTATCAACTCTGTCCCAACCATTAATCAAAATGAGGGAACAAGTTTACACTTGTTCAAGCAGGCTTACCCGAATGGGTATGGATTTTCCCACAATGTTATCCACGAGATATGACCCACGTTGTCGCCACACCCTGCAGCTTGGAAACACATAACATAGGACACGATGAGAAGTATGCATGATAACCAAACTAAAAAAGCAAATACTGTTGCTAAATGAGTTTTTCAGCATACCTATTTAGGCCACCATAGTCGCACACCATTACACCATATAGGAGCAAAGCACAAGCAACAAAGCTACGAATGACCAAACCAAAGCGATGAGCCAAGACCTAAGGTGGGCTGCCACCTTTCCCAATGCACATTTAAGGCACTACCCTGGCTTCCATTAAAGAACTCAAAACCCATAATCCTATAGTTCATGCCACAATATAACACCATATTCCAAATCAACGTGGAATGCATAAACCCCTTTTGTGCATCGAATTACTTAGGGTTTAATCCCTAAGCCCATGGCATATGAAATATGCCATGGAGGAATATAAGTCAAATTTTTATACAAATCTATTCTCCAACTATTACAAACCATATATATTAAACTATACACTAAGGCTAGGCTAAGGAATGAACAACGTTATAAGCCTTTATACCATCGTAAATAAATGCCACAAGAATAATAAGTTGAGTAGTGACCCAGTCACTAACATAGAGTCCGTAAGCACAATAATAACAACTCGTGCAGTATAGGCTACTAAACCATCTATCCTGGTTTAATTACCATCTAAACAACTAGTCTATTGCCATTAGGATGGATTTGTAAAAAGGAGTGTTATTGATGAAACAGACAACATAGCCTATTCATCTTTTATAATTGGTTTTTTGATGCTAACTGAACCTGTACGCAAAGTGAAATAAATGCATTAGTTCGTAAGAACTAAGTAATCCTGTTGAGACAAGTAGAAAACAGTACCTCCGAGATGGTTACAAGGGAAACTAGTCCCGCCACTCCACCCCTTTTTCCAATAACAAAGTTAAGTTAGCATTCTATATACAACAGAAATCAGATGTTATAATCAATGAGGTACGTAATCAAACAACTAACCTACACATCAATGCGTAATCATAGATCCAAATAGTAATCAATATCACAACAACATAAGTAATACATTAATAACTGTATCAAGAAATATGAAAGAAGAACGTAAGAACAACTTATGACTTTACAGTACAGTAAACAAAGTATGACACATTCTGCACAAATTCCAATAATGTCCTCTATAGCTAGTTTTGACTAGCCTAATAATTTTTATTTTTATTTTCAATTTTTGGAGACATTACAATTGTTTCAACACTATGACTTATTAATTGTTTTTACCCACAATTGGACAATTTTCATTACACAATGCAATCAAGTAAAACACAACACAATGTAAGGGCGGGGTTTCCAACCGACCAACACCGTTAACTTGCATTATATTCACATATTACAAAAGTGGAGTTGCCACAAGCTGACAGAGCTCCAAGTGTGCGCCTAGCTAGCTGTCATACCTCTATTACAAAAATACACCAAGTTGAGCTAAGCCCTCAGTGAGAGTCTAGCTCTCAAGACTTTCGAACTTCACTAACCCGTGTAGCTACCGTCAACTTTCTTTTGGACTGAACTTGTCTAGGAGAACCCATTTTCTAGACTAGTGCTTCTCTTCGCAACCACTGCATTTTCTAAGTAAATCCTATCTTAGTGACTTCGCTATGTTTGAGCTTGGAAACCTCCAAAACTCGTCCGCATTAGCGACCTGTCACTTGTCTATCTTGACTTGGATTAGATTTCCTTCTTCCGTTGAGCGTCACTCCTTTATAGAGTCAAGTGGGAAGGTGTTTCTCCAAGGTGGGAGCACTAGTTTCCTTAGCACACATGCCAACCCCTTGATGATGCATCTCTCCTACCAAGGTCAACTTCTTTGGACATCCAATTGTGCTTCGCTTTGCAAGTGGCGTTGTCGTTGGGCGTCGGTTGTTCCTCCACAGGCATATTCCATCAGTGCACTCCAATTTTGGGCATCATCATGTAGGGGTGCTCCTTCCAATGGGAGCTAAGTCCAACTAACCCTACTAACCAGGCGTGTCAATGAGCGTGTCTGCCGAGAAACTAAGGTGGTTGTCAGGAACACTCCAAGGGCGAACCTATGTCATGTGGCATCGTTTCTACGACTCCCTCAAGGTTTTCCTCTTCCATCAACATGCACTTAACTGAAGTATGCTCCTAACCAACAAAGTTCCAATGTGCCACACACTTGGGATTGCCAAGATCCAAGGGATGAGCATGAGTTTCATTTTTCAGGAGTGCGTCCTTGTTAGGTCCACGCGCTCCTCAAGTGTTTCATCACTTGGCTAAGGCACCACTTGCCAAGTTTAGTGACCAAACTGCCTTTCCCACATGGGTGCCCAAGCCAACCTCTTGGGCATGAAGAAGTTGTCACTTAGTGCATGGATGTAACAACCTCCCCTACCGAAGTACTTGTCATCCTAGGAAATGTGTCTGAAATGCTCCACTCCTTCAAATGATGTTACTTCTAAGCACACGATACTTTTTCTGTTAATTCCCCTTTTCCTGTGCGTTACTCTACCAGTACACCAGTTTCAGTTCCCTCCATCATCTGCACCGTCCAGGTGATCAATTTGTCTATTGAGCCTCTATTGGTCTTCGTATTATAGTCCTCTCTACATAAGTTTCCCACTCTATGACTTATTTGTTATTTGAACAAATATTGCATGCTTCATCCAAATATGGCTTTTTTATTTTTCCTGGTGCGCTTTACCAAGAAGTGTCTGCGCCCCATCTGCCTTCACCAAGAGTAGGGGCCGAGTCATGCTAGCGTCTAACCAGGAGATTGAGGACGATGGTTTTCTTGACCATCTCCCATGTTCTTCTCAGCTCTCCATCATTTTTCTGCTTTCTAGATCAAGTAGAGGAGAAGTGGCACGTTTCTACCAATGGTTCTATTCCCTTCTTCAAATAGTCTTTGCGCTCCGGGGTCGTCTAGCAATGTGCATGATGTAACCAAAGTGTTCTCTTTCTACACTAGAGTTGCAACTAGTTCAACTTCCTTATCACATTGTCGTTCTTTTGCACCCTTGCAGAACTTGGTGAGTTTCTCTAAACTTATCATGGTCATTTCCAAAACCCTTTCCATGCTTACGAGTTGTTGCTCTAGAAAAACAACTGACTCCTTAAAAGTGGGGCACTCTTCCAACCAAGTCACTTATTTTATGCCAACACATTCCTTGAAATGTTCTCCATCGACCTTTTTTTGTTTTTGTTATGGGAGGGGACGCTTCCAACACAGTCACCTTCCATTATCCTAGTAACCTATTAACTATCCACAAATAGATGAGATCCCTTCTTGCAAGAAACACTAAAGTCTCTAAGTGAGGCATATGACCTGCATTCTCCTTCTTCATGAACTCTTGTCCAAGAAAAAACATCAACGCCATCTGTTGATGTAATTGTAACTACGAAATGTATTCACTTGTATTTCTTATATATTGTAACCTGATGTTTATTCCGGGATGTACTCTAGTCATGTCATTCCTCGATGTTCCTATCAGGAGGTTCTCTAATGTAAACAAGTCATGACAAGTCATTGTGGGTAACCCTCCTATTGATCAAGGGTTATAGTCCCCGCAGTTCCGGGACACTAGGGTTATTAGACTCACCTAGTGAAGTCGGCCCTAGTTGGGTTTGGTCAAGTTAGGAATTAGTATAAATAGAGAGCTAGACTCTCTATTTATAACACACTCACTCACACTCAATTGTAGCACATAGCTGAGGAAGAGAAAGACACCGGGGAAAGGAAGAAAGAGGTTATTGCTGTTGGGAGATCATCTTATTGTTTTGGGGTTTTTCTTTGGTGTTGATTCTATCTTTGAGGAAGTTGCAGGGTTTTCTCCATTTATATTTTCCCCAAGGAAAAACATTGTGTTAATTGTCTGTTGTGTTTGATTTTTGTGCTTGTTGTTCTCTCAGTTAAAGATCCTAAGGTTATGCTAGCTTAATGTTAAAAATCTAACATGGTATCAGAGCTAACCTGAGAAAAAGACACTATGCAACTACGGGAACTAGGGCTTCCTACTTTTTGGATCTCTTTGAACAGATTTTCAGCAAAAGAAGGTTGGAATAACTCTCCTCCCTAGGGTGCATCTTTCTGTCGAAGCATAATGTAATTTTGAGGTTTTTCAGTTCTGGATGCGACACTATTGCCGAAAATTAGGGCTTTTCATAGAAGAGGATTTTTTCAGTGAGCCTAGGCTTGGATTGATCTCCTTCTCAAAATCGAAGTTAGGAATCAATTTCAAAGCATTTGGTTAAATAGAACTCCAGAAAAGAAAAACCTTAATCTGCTCCTGAACCAACACTATAGGATTTCAGCTCCAAATCCAGATCCGACATGTTGACTTGGTAAGAGCTAAATATTTTGTATTTCCATTTTAGGTTCTCAGTTAAGATGTCTCATCATACCAAGCTTGATGAAAAGCTTGAGGGAGATGATAACTTCCAAGCCTGGAAGTATAGGATCTCCCTGGTCCTGGAAGAAAATGAGTTGGACTCCTATATCAATGAGGAGATTCCAATTCTAGAGGGAGATGAGGCAAAGGCCTTAAATAAGAAGAAGTTGGTTATGGAAAAGAGGATCATTGCTAATTCTATGAAGGATCACCTCATACCACAGGTGTCCTCCCTCAAGACACCTAAAGCCATGTTTCATGCCCTAACCAAATTGTTTGAAGGGAAGAACATAAACAGGAAGATGACTCTAAGAAACCAACTGAAGAATGTAAAGATCCAGAATGCAGAGACCATCCAGTATTACTTTACAAGGGTCTCTCAAATCAAGGAACATCTGGAAGCACTATATGAAGAAGTGGAAAATGCAGAGATTGGAATGACCCCCTTGAGTGGTCTCCATAGATCATGGGAATCCTTTATTCAAGGAATCTGTGCCAGAAAGAAGTTAGTAAAGTTCAGCAGACTATGGGAAGAATGCTCTCAAGAATAAGGTCGGATAGCAGCTCGAGAAGAGAAAATGGGAAGTGAAGATCAAGCTCTCACAGTTCACTCCAAGAAAAGCAGAAGAAACTCTCATCACTCTAGAGGTAAGAACTTTCACCATAAAGATAACATTAGAAAGGACCTATCTAAACTAAGATGCTATACATGTGATGAAAGAGGACACTTTGGAAAAGACTGTCCTAGAAACAAGTTTAACTCTCATAAGAAGAAGGGAAACAAGAGAATACATCATGCTCATGCTGCAGAGGATGATGAACCTTCCAAGAAGAGAACCAGATATGAAAGTGAATACTCTTCTAGTGATGAAGAATATGTTTTGATTTCTGCTCTTACGAGAAACATTACTCATGGAATCAATGATCGGCTTATAGACATTGGGGATTCCAAGCATATGACATGATTCAAGGAATCCTTTGTGAAATTTTGAGAACATGAATCACCTCACAAGGTGAAGCTAGGAGATGACTACCAGTATCCAATAAAATCTAGTGGGGAATCCTCCTACAAGCTAGACTCTGGAAAGTCTATGACAATGAAGGAAGTATTGTTTGTACCAAGACTAAAGAAGAACATTCTCTCCATATCTACATTAGATGCAAGAGGATTGAGGGTTTCATTTATAGATGGTCAAGTCATCATGTGGCCAAAAAGCAAAGACTATTGATGATGCGGTAGTGATTGGAGAACAAGAAGGGGGATTGTACAAATTGAAGGGCCATCCAAAACAAGCCTTGGTCCATGACACAGTAGATCCAAATGAACTTTTGCATAGAAGGCCTGCACATGTGCATTAAAGACACTACCAATTGCAAGCAAATATGTTGATGGTCTTCCAGAAATTCAAGCAAAACATGATGGGGTCTACAAAGGATGTGCGAAAGGAAAGAACACAAAGAAGAAATTTCCAAGTAGAGAGAAAAGCAAAAGGAATCTTGGAAATCATCCACTCCAATGTATGCAGACCGATGTCATCAAGCTCACTAAGTAGGTATGTGTATTATGTTTCTTTTATTGATGACTTTTCCAGGAAGACATGGATTTACTTCATGAAGAACAAAGATGAAGTATTTATAAAGTTCAAGGAATTCAAAGCCTTGATTGAGAATGACACTGAAAAGAAGATTAAGACCTTTCGATTAGATAATGGTGGAGAACTCACATCAAATGAATTCAAAGAGTTATGCAAAGACTTAGGGATTAAGAGGGAGGTGTCCACTCCATACAATCCACAACAGAATGGGATTGCAAAAAGGAAGAATAGAACCATCATGGTAGCTACAATAGCAATGCTTCATGATCAAGATCTTCCTATGCACCTATGGGTAGAAGCTACCAGAACAATGGTGTATGTATAGAACAATACTCCACACAGAGTACTCAAGAACAAGACTCCTGAAGAAGTCTTTTCCGGCAAGAAACCAGAAGTCATCCATCTTAGAATATTCGACTGTCTAATGTACATACATATTCCAAAAGAGAAAAAGACAAAATTAGATCCTTTAGGAAAGAAGGGTATATTTGTGGGATACTCTGAAAGCTCGAAGGCTTACGGAATATACTTCCCAGGATTCAAGAAGATTGACATCAATAGGGATGTGGCATTTGATGAAGACATAGCTTACAACAAATCAAGAAAGAAACCTGTTGAAGCTCCTGAAGAGGTGGAAGCACCCAGAATTCATGGTACAACCATGAATGAAGAAGTTCAAGAAGAAGATCGAGAATTTGAAGAACCACAAGAACATGTAGATCCACTTCAGGAGAAGAATCCTCACAAGAGGAAACCTGCTTGGGTACGAGAAGCTATCCAAGGTGCGAAAAGATATGGGGCTCTAAAAGAGAATCAAAGAGAAAGAAAGAGGACTAGATCCTGCTCCAGATATGTAGAAATACTATGTGATTTCATTGATAAAGAACCTTCCAATTACGAAGAAGCGACAGAACAGAAAAATGGAAGGATGCTATGATCGAAGAGTATCAATCGATCATGAAGAATGATGTTTGGGATGTTGTCCCAAGACCAGAAGGGAAGTCATTTGTAACTTCCAAATGGATCTACAAGATCAAACATGCTGTAGATGGTAGCATAGAGAAATATAAGGCGAGATTTGTGGCTCATGGTTTCTCATAGAAAGAAGGAATAGACTATGAAGAAACCTTTTCACCTATATCCAGATACACTTACATCAGATGAGTACTTGCTTTGGCTGCAGTGATGAAATGAAAGATACACCAAATGGATGTCAATAATGCTTTCTTGAATGGAGTAGTGGAAGAGGAAGTGTATGTAGAACAACCACTTGGTTTTGAGACACATGATAGGTAGTCTCATGTGTGCAGATTGAAGAAAGCCCTGTACAGTTTAAAATAGGAACCCAGGACATGGTACGACAGAATTGATAGCTTTCTATCCAGTTTGGGCTTTACTGAGAGTAAAGCAAATTCTAACCTTTACTACAAGTTTGAAGGTGGCAACCCAGTGATGCTCCTACTGTATGTAGATGATATGTTTGTAACCGGTATGGATGGGTTGATTGCTAATATGAAGAGGAAGCTTGATGTCGAGTTTGAGATGAATGACTTGGGAATGATGCACTGTTTTCTAGGCATGGAGGTGTGGCAGAATGCAGATGGAGTTTCCCTAGGACAAGGGAAATATACAGTAGAGATCCTCAACAGGTTTGGGATGATGGATTGCAAGGCTATGGCCACACCTATGGCATCATACCTGAAGCTATTAAGTGATGATTCATCAGAGATGGTTGATGCTACAATGTATCATCAGATGATTGGGTCCTTGATGTACCTGACGAACATGAGACAAGATATTTTCTTTGCTGTGAACACCTTGAGCCAGTTCTTGACAGATCCGAGACATGTTCACTTGATTGTTGCAAAGCATATTCTAAGGCACCCAAGGGGTACAATTGATTATGGGCTCAAGTGTGATGCGAATCAGAAGATTAAACTCGAGGGTTATGTTGATTCAAATTGGGCAGGAAGTGCCATCAATAGGAAGAGCACTTTAGGGTGTTGCTTTAGTATGGGATCAGGTGTGATCTCTTGGTTTAGCAGGAAGCAATCCAGTATGGCACTAAGTATAGCTGAAGCAGAGTATGTCGTAGCTTGATCAAGTAGTTGTGAGGCAGTATGGCTGAGGAAGCTATTGTCTAATTTATTTGATCTTTAGTTAGATGCTACTTGTATATATTGCGACAAACAGAGTTTTGTGAAGTTATCAGAGAACCTGGTGTTCCATGACAAGTCAAAGCATATTGAGATCAAATATCACTATATCAACGATATGGTGCAGAGGGCAACAGTGAAGCTCCATATGTTGCGACATAAAAATAGATAGCTGATGTGTTGATGAAGCCATTAGCCAGAGTGAATTTTGAGTACTTTAGGGAGAAGCTTGGTGTTCTCCAGATCAAGGTTCATTCTAAGGTGAAGTGATGAGTTCATGAGCCATTCTGACATAGTGAGAGGATTGGTTCCTTCCATGCTAGATATGAGTGCTGAGCCATTCTGATATGACTGTAGGACTGGTTCCTACATGTTCAGATATAAGGGCTATTTCCATTCTTCGAATGGAGGTTCCTGTTCAATTACCAGGAATACTTGGTATAGGACTGAGGGCCATTCCGATATGACTGACAGATGTGTTCCTACATGATCAGATGTGAGCGTATGGCCATTTTGATGTGATTGAGGGATGTGTTCCCACTTGATCAGATATAAGGGTTGTTTCCATTCTCTTGGAGAATGGAGGCACCTGGTCAGTTACCAGGAACCCTCAACCTGGGGTTAAGAGCCTTTCCATCCTGGTTCCAGGATGTGTTCCCACATGGGTGGATGTAAGTACATAGCCCTTCCATCATGGTTGCAGGATGTGTTCCCACATGGGTGGATGTGAGTGCAGAGCCCTTCCATCATGGTTGCAAAATGTGTTCTTGCATGGGTTGATGTAAGTGCAGAGCCCTTCCATCATGGTTGCAGGATGTGTTCCCACATGGGTGGATGTAAGTGCATATCCCTTCCATCATGGTTGCAATATGTGTTCCCGCATTGGTGGATGTAAGTGTAGATCCCTTCCATCATGGTTTTAGGATGTGTTTCCACATGGGTGGATGTAAAGTGCAGAGCCCTTACATCATGGTTGCAGGATGTGTTCCTGCATGGGTGGATGTAAGTGCAGAGCTCTTCTATCATGGTTACAAGATGTGTTCCCACATGGGTGGAAGTGCAGAGCCTTTTTGGCATGGTTGCAGGATGTGTTCCCAAATGGCTAAATGTGAGTGCTGGGCCTTTCTGATGTGATTATAGGATTGGTTCCTACATGATAATATGTGAGTGTTGGGAATGCCTTTCTGACATGGTGTTGGATTTGTTACTCTCATGGTCAGATGTAAGTGTTGGGTGGGCCATTCTAACTTGGTGTCAGATGTAAGCGCTGAAGAAGACCTACATGGAGGCTAGGCCTACAACCATCATGAAAAAGGGTTGGCCCTGTAGAACTTTATGTGATGAGAAGAATCATGAGATAGCACCCGTGATGATCCAGTGATGATGATCCAGTAGTGATGATCTAGATCGAGTGATGATACATATATAGTGATGATGATCTAGATCGAGTGATGATCCAGATCCAATGATGATGCCCAGTGATGATCTAGATCTAGTGATGATCCAGCTCGAGTAATGATGATCCAGATCGAGTGATGATCTAGATCCGAAGATGAAGATGACTTGAATATGAAGATGACTTGAAGATGCAGATGATGAGATGATCTAGAGAAGAAGACCAGTGATGAAAACTGTGTCGAGAGAATACCTTCCTAGTTAAGAGGGAGTGTTGATGTAATTGTAACTTCGGAATGTATTCACTTGTCTTTCTTATATATTGTAACCCGAGGTTTATTTCGGGATGTACTTGAGTCATGTCATGCCCCGATGTTTCTATCGGGAGGTTCTATAATGTAAACAAGTCATGACAAGTCATTGTGGGTAACCCTCCTATTGATCAAGGGTTAAAGTCCCCGTAGTTCTGGGGCACTAGGGTTATTAGACTCACCTAGTGAATTCGTCCCTAGTTGGGTTTAGTCAAGTTGGGAATTAGTATAAATATAGAGCTAGCCTCTCTATTTATAACACACTCACTCACACTCAGTTGTAGCGCATAGTTGAAGAAGAGAAAGACACTGGGGCAAGCAAGAAAGAGGTTACTGCTGTTAGAAGATCATCTTATTGTTTTGGGGTTTTACTTTGGTGTTGATTCTATCTCCAAGGATTTTGTGGGGTTTTCTTCATTTATAGTTTCCCCAAGGAAAAACATTGTGTTCATTGTCTCTTGTGTTTGATTGCTATGCTTGTTGTTCTCTCAGTTAAAGATCCTAATGTTATGCTAGCTTAATGTTAAAAATATAACACCATCAAGAGGAATGACTGTGATATTGACCTCTCCTGACCACTCTCCAATCTTGAAAGGAACTTGGCGAACCAAGCCAACCACCCTCTTAACCTCTGAATTGACCGCACAACTATTACCTCGAAAGTTGGATGTGAGCGGAAATATTTTATTTTATGCACTAGGGATGGGCCTTGGACCATAATTGGAGGGATAATTATTACCCTAATACTTTGTTTAAATTAATAGTAACTCCATTTACCAAATTCATGTATGATTTATTTATTTTCACCATGTTTTCCTTTTTGTTGATGTCACATTAACAAATTTTCACTGCTCTTGGGGGGTGTATCTATGGATTGAGTGAGTAGAGGAGTCTAAGAATATTTTGTACCATAGAGTGAAGTCTAATCGATATGATCCATGATGAATCTATTGTAGTACAATACTAAAGCATACATAAACATCTACATACATCAAAAGGCCTTCATCACTATGTGGGGATGTTCCTACAACAACATGTGAGCTAAGGCATGAGGTAGACTAATATAAATCTTGTCCTATTGGATCTTATGTACAGTATTTTGGATCATTTTTCATGAGTTATACCCACTCTTCAACAATCTTCATGTTCTAGTCATGATTTTCTTGTCCAAGTATTTTCTTACAGTCATGTCATAATCAGGGCCTTCTTGGACGTAAATGTCTATTGAGGGGAATTTAGATGGGATGGTAAATAAGATCCCCTTGTCAAGGAAGAAAGTTTATTGAGAGGACTCTTACCATTTCATCTAAAGTATTAAGGGTTTGTGTATCCAAGGGGTTTGAGCCTACTAAATGCAACTAATAAGGTTTGTCAACATTGTCGAAAAAATCCAATCTAGCTTGGAGATGAGAGCTATATTTGACATATTTCATATGGATTTCTAGTGTGATCTATCGCCTCCTCTTCCATAGTGACAATACCTACTAAAAATACATATAATATTTAACGTTCCATAGATCTCACTAAGCTATCTAATCTAACAATTACATGTATAAATTTGTGTGATGATTTTTATTGTACATGATGTGAATAAAACTAATTCATAATACATGCATCAATATCATTGAGCCCATCATGGATATGTTAATATATAATCAAAATTAAAATTATTCGTGATATTGTCTACCTAAGTTAAGAAATTAACATAATGGGATAATTGAGTTTTAGGATGATCATCTCTTCATTCAACATAATGTTCATGTATATGAAGCGATGAGGATGAGGTATCGGAAGTGATGAATATGAGTTAATATTCATTTGTTATAGAGGTGTTTCCATTGCTTCCATTTTTTATAAATCATTACTTGTAAATTTATAATTATATTTTATTGTCATTTTTTATTGCACACATTATAACCTGTAAACTTTTACCTAAATTATTCATTAGCTTTTATTTCTTAAATTGTAAACATTCATTTTCTTTATGTATTAAATTTTTGTTTATTTAGAAAAATTATACAACCTTCTAAAATGATTGATGAATGGTTTGGAAACTTAGAAAAAAAGGGGTTACATTTCAATAGAAAGACAAACCTTATTTTCCATCCATCTCAAAAAACAAAACAAGAAAAATACATTGGTTTCTAATAACTTTAATATAATAATAAGAAACTTAGAAAAAAGAACAAAAATTAATTTTCCCTCCATTTCAAAAAAAAAATATTCCAATGGTTACTATATGATTAAAAAACTTATAAAAAAAGCTAAAAGAACTCAGTTTCCCTCCATCTCAAAACATATGTGAATATTTTTCAGATTCCATTCAAGACATATAAATGCAAAGCAGTTTAATATGATGTAAATGTTGAAAGAATGTCAAATGGCTGATCAAATTATATGCTCTAGCTGGAGGAAAATGCAGTGTTGAATAAAGGATCCAATTACATTAGAAGGAGCAAGGAGGGTGTTCAAACAAGGATCCATCTTCTAAAGGAGCTCACGGTCAAAGAGGTAAATATTTACTATTAATTTTGAAATTAATATTGGATTACTCAATTATTGTAGTTTCACTCGATATAATATCAAGAAAGTTTATTTAGTTCGTGTACGTTTGTTTTCTAAATTTTTTATTCAAATACGGTAAAAAGTTTATTCAATTAATGTATGTGTGTTTTCTCTTAAATAGATCATTGGTTTTACTAGATTTAGATCTACCATATCTATAGGATAACCATAAAACAAAGCATGGTAAAAGAACTTAGGGTTTCAAGCTTCTCTCGAAGACACATAATAGAGAATATAGAGTAAATATATATCATCAGGATCCTTTAGTCTTTCTAGGAAGAAAACCCATCAATAGAATCAAAATTTCAATCCACAGGTAACTTTCCCAAACTACTAAGATGTTTAACTCACTAGTAATAATAATAATTCCATCAAAAAATGAGATCATTTCCTTTTAAAAGATTACTGAGTTGTATATAGAAAGATGCATAAGATCGGGGCTCATGAAGTTTTGTAAATGAAGGATAAGCATAAATTAACCCAAAAATAAACTAATCAAGGATCATTAACATTCTAATTACTCAAAATTTAAGTTCTGAATACCCAACATAGCCTGCAATCATCTACCAAAATAAACAGTTCTGCACAAGCGTGACACAAAACAAGGGATTTAATGGTTCATGCCTACATTCATGATCTAGAATAACCATAGTAGTTGAAATGTAAATAACCCTTTAGCCAGTTTGGATAAAAATCAAGGAACTTAGGAATATATATATATATATATATATATATATAT
>LPNX010807364.1:25362-64660 GCA_001517045.1 Pseudotsuga menziesii
CTCGAAGTGAACACAAGTCCAACCCGGAATTTATGGAACCCATAAATATTTTGGAAGAAATATTTCACAATGATACTAGCGTAGAGGAATTCTCCAGACCCTTTGCAACTACCAAATGAACAGTGGAATAATTTTACCTTATCCAAAGAGCTATAGTTGGAGGTCATTTCATGCAGGCAGGGAATTTCAAATTTACTTTAATTTGATTATGGTCTTCAATATTCGGTTCCTTTCATTTTAGGTTTTACCCAAATTCATGACTGTCAAAATCGTTGGACTTGAAATTTTTTGTGCCTATCGTTCCTTTCACTCTTAGCAAAAACCGAGCAGACAAACTTGAGTTACTGTTCAGTTATAAAATTTTCACGTTGATCTTTTTTTTCTTTCTTTTTACTTGTCAACGACTAGACGAGTCTACCAATATGGTCGGACTTATGGGCCCGAATATTTTACGACTTGTTGGTTCTACTTACATGTTTTACTTCGTCAACTTGTCAGTCTTACAACTTAGATGGAACTTTCAGTCTTACAACTTAGACAGAACTTAACAGATAGGTCTTACTTTGACCACTTGTCGACTCGCTTGTTTTAGTCAAAATTTACAAAGGATATTTCTTAGTCTAAAAGACTTAAAAAATTACAAATGTTTTTCACCAACCAATAATATGAAGTAAAAACCGACACAACAACAATTCTACATGATTACAAAATCATATACCCAAACATTAAGGATACTTGTGTGGACCACTTTGTCGTAAAACCTTGAACTTTCAATGGATGAGAAATTTATGGATTCTTTGATCTTTCACTCAACCCGTATATGTAAAAAACATTTACACAAATAATTCTAGAGAAAATATTGGCTAAGTAAACATACATTTCAACCATAAACTATTTGACATATATAACTTGTCAGAACATAACAAAGAACCATATTTCCGTAAATGCAAACTTGAAATTTCCAGAGATATTTATCCTTTTATAGAGCTTCGGATCTTGACATCTTCAAACACATGAAGCTTGAGCTTCGACACAATTCTTTCTTCACTCTCTTCTATCCTTTGAGCTCTCTCTCGCTCTCTCTACTTGTTTATTTTGTTTTACTTCATTTACAATCTTCTTTTTCTATTTATAAGAAAACTAGTATTTGATTCTCTGTGAATCTATCGTCTTGACATTAATGGCTGTAATAACTATCTACCTAACAACTTAACTTCAGAAATTAATTTGACTAGTTGACATTGTCAAATTGTGGACTCTTCACTCTTGTCAGACTGACCAACAAGATTTGAACTGATATTGACTCTGGAAGAGTTAGTTGAGCTTCAATACGAATCTACAAGTAATTAATATTTCCAACACTCCCCTTTAATTATGAGGAGATGGGGATTTTTAAAACATAATTTACAAATTTTTTTAGAGCTTAGACTTGCTCTGTGCATGACAGAATTCATTGTGTAGAACTTGTCATTCCATGACAACTACGTAGATACTAAAATGTATCCCTTTCGAATGGTTTTTTAAATATGTATGCAAGTTGATTTTTAGACCTCGAAAATTCTAACCAAATTTTGTTGTTGTTCATCAACTCTTTTATGAAATGAAACCTTGTGTCGAAGTGCTTGGTTTTCTTGTGAAACACATGATTCTTTGATAATGCTATGGTTGAATCCTTATCGTAGAAGATGGTTGCTGGTTCTTGTTGGTTCTAGGACAAGTCTTTCAACATTTTCCACATCCAGACAACTTGACATGCAACACTTGTCGCTGCAACATACTTTTCTTCTGCTGATGACAGAGTTACTATGGGTTGTTTCTTTGAAGCCCATGAAACAACACCTATAACAAAATGAAATGTGTATTGAGATGTGCTCTTTCTTTCATTTATGTTCTCTCCATTGTCACTGTCATTGTAGCCAGTGAGTTTAAAATTTTCTAAGTTTGAATACATAATGCCAAGGTCTATTGTGCCACTTACATACCTCATAATTATTTTACCTGTTTTCCAATGAGAGTCTTTTGTTGAATCCATGAATCTTGAGATCATACTTACTCCATTCATGATGTTTGGTCTTGTCACTGTTAAATACATAAGGCTTCCAACAAGCCTTTTAAACAACGTAGGATCTACAGTTGATCCATCATCATCCTTACTCAATTTTAAACTTTTTTATCACTGGTGTTGGGGATGGATTGCAATTAGACATATTAAATATTTTTAAAAATTCACTATCATATTTAGACTGTGATATAAATATACCACTTTCATACTGCTGAAATTCAATGCCCAAAAAAACTTCATAAGCCCCAGATTAGTCATTTCAAATCCGCTTTCCATGACTCATTTAAATTCTTCTATGCAAAAGTCACCACCAAATATTAAATCATCTACATACATGTAGACAATTAACATCTTACCTTGATCATTAAATTTGTTGTACAATGTTGGTTCATTTTCACTTTTGTGAAATCCATTTTCAGTGAGATAGAAATAAATCCCACTTCACCAAGCTCTAGGAGCTTACTTGAAACCATAGAGTGCCTTTTTCAGCTTGTACACCTTATGCTCTTGATCTTGAACTTCATATACTTGTTGCTGTTCCACATATACTTCCTATTCTAGATAACCATTCAAAAAAGTCGACTTAACATCCATTTGATAAAAAGGCCATTTGTTTTGTGCAGAAATGGCCAAAATTGTTCTGATTGTATCCATGTGTGCAACTGGTGTGAATGTTTCATTGAAATCTATGCTGGGTTGCTGTGTGAACCCTATTGCTACCATTATTTCTTTGTGCTTCTGCACATTCCCATCAACATCTTGCTTGGTCTTGTAAATCCATTTGGCATTGTTTACATCTTTATCTTTTGGGACATCTACCATCTCCCATGTCTGGTTCTTTTCATTGCATTATATTTCTTCATCGATGGCTTGTGCTTGTACTTCTTCTTCGATAGCTTCCTAAAATGTTAGTGGATCACAAATAGGATAAAATAATGCAAAGAGATAGAATGAATTTGGTGTACCGGATTCATATATTTCATGTAGACTTCTTGTCTTCACTAGTTTTGTTGATGTCGACCTCGACGAAATGCTTAATGGAGTCTATTGTCCTCTTGGTTTACTTTCGGCGTAGCTTGAGCTGCAACTTGTGTCGTTGTTCCTTGTGTTGAACCATGTCACAGTGTCATGGGATTCGATGGTGTTGCAACTGGTTGACTTACATGTCGTGTTTGAACCACCTCCTCTACCATGTCATCATGGTCGATATTCGACACAATATTGAAATTTGTGTGGACAATTCCATCCCATGATTCATTCTCGACAAATTGAACATTTCGATTGACTATCACTATCCTTGTGACATGATCATACAACTTGTATGCTTTTGTGTCTTTAGAATAGCAAACAAAAATACGTATATGTGCCTTGTTTTCTAGCTTCTTTCTCAGCACATCTATAACATGAACATATGCAACACAACCAAAGACTTTTAAATGAGAAACACCATGATTTATACATGTCCATGCTTCTTGAGGAAATTTGTTCTCCACACTCTTTTTTGGACATCGGTTCATAATGTAAACACCAGTTGCGATTTCTTCACCCCAATATTCATTTAGAAAATGCTTGGCTTCCAACATGCTATGTGCCATCTCCATAATTGTTATCTTCTTTATTTCGGCGACACCATTCTACTGAGGTGTATACCTTGTAGTGAATTTCTTTTGTATGCCATGGGTCTTGCAAAAATTTATTTATTCATTTGAAACATATTCACCTCCTCTGTCGGTCCTTAATATTTTGATGTGGCGTTCACTCTGGTTCTCAACAAGTGCCTTGAATTGCTGAAAATAACTAAATGCATCAGATTTATGTTTAAAAAAAATACCCATGTTTTTCTTGAGTAGTCATCAATAAAAGTTAGAAAATAGTTGCAGCCACCAATGCATGATGTTTGCATTGGACCAAAAATATCAAAGTGCACAATTTCAAGTGGTGTGCGTGCTCTATATGACTTTTCGATTGGAAAATTCTCTCTACGTTTCTTGCCAAAAATGCAGCCTTCACAAAATCTTGCTGGTCTGTTGATCAATGGCATTCCTTTCACCATATTCTTTGTTTGTAGTAGCTTCATCTCACCAAAATTCAGATGTCCAAATATGAAATGCCACAGCTAGGATTCATCCTGAACTTATGTCTAAAATGTAGCCTAAAAATTACCGTTGTCGTTTTCTTTCTTGTCGAGGTGCTCGACTGCTTATTTACTTTATTCCTTGAATGCAGCTCTTGTATTTTCCTTCCATTTCATGTCGGGAACTATCCTCAATGGAAACAAGCGATTTCTTGTCATTAGAACTTTTGGTATCAGCTGGTCGCATGGATTCTTGTCTTTGATCATGCAATGATCATATTATATGTAGATTCTCTAGCCTTTCAGTATCAACTATCCAATTCTCAAAAAATTATGTTTTAGACCTTTGACATGATAGACATCAAGGATATACTTACTCTTCCCCTATTTGGTTAGAATACCAACAGTACCTTTTCCCAAAACAGTGACATGGAAATTGTTTCCAAGTGTAACATCAGTTTGAACTAAATTATCTAGATTGGAAAACAAGTTTAATTTACTAGTCATGTGATTGATGTAGCCTGAATCTAAGTACCATATGTCATGTGGACTTTCTTCAACTACATTGCATTCAAGTAGAGATGCATATCCCATTAACATTGCACTTGTTGGAGTGCTGGTGTTGGTCAACTGATTTGGGATTTTCCTTCCTTGGTCATATTGTTTCTTCCTGCATTCATATGCATAATGACCACATTTCTTGCAATAATGACATTGGATTTTTTATTTATCAAACCTCTAGCCACTTGGCTGACTTGGATTCTAATTCTTTCCTCTACCGGTGACATTTGCAGTACTTTTGTTGTGTCCTCCTCTAGATGAACTTCTTCTGCTGCCTCTAGAGTTGTTTCTCCCCCTACCTCTACCATGGCTTATGGATGATTGTGCTATGAATGCAACTTCCAATGGTGTATTTGTTCTGATGATTCTGTGTTCATGTTTGATGAGTGAATCTTGCAACTCATCAATGGTAAAACTCGACATATCTTTGTTTTCTTCCAAGGTCACAACCAAGGATACAAATCTTGGGGGAGGACTTTTGAGAATTTTTTCAACAACCCTTTGGTCTTCTATGGTTTCTCCATGAGATTTTAGTTGGTTTATAAAACTAACAACTCTTGTGTAGAATGTGTCTACAGTTTCTGAATCTTTCATTGACAAAGATTCAAAATCTCTTCTAAGAATCTTCGACTTGGAATTCTTTACCTTGTCCAAGACTTTATATGCGGTATCCAATGTGTCCCATGCCTGCTTAGCGTTAATTGTTGCTGCTACGCTTGGGAGTATGATTTCATGTATGGCTTGGTGTGTATATAAAATAACTTTTCCATATTTCTTCCTCTGTTCCCTCAGAACATCTTTCTCAACTTCTGTGAGATTAACACTAGTACAAGTGATCAATTTTGCCACGGCAAAACGTGGCAATATCCACGGAAAATCATGGATATTGCCACGTCTAAGAGTTTTTTTCCCATGGAAACAATTCCATTGCAATAGAGATGACCCATAATTTGTGTTGCAAGAGCGACAATGTTCTATATTTCGTTAGATGTCTAAGCCGTCGCTATATCCACGCCTGGCCGTCTCTGTATCCACGCCTGGACATCGCTGTATCCACGCTCTGTATAAGGTTTTAAAAAAAAAATGCAAACCCTGGAATAAGACGTCGCTATAGCCACGCCTTGCTGTCTCTATATCCATGCCTTGCCGTCTCTGTATCCACGCCTGGCCATCGCTGTATCCACGCTTTGTATAAGTTTAAAAAAAAAATACCTGCAAATTGGGTATAGACCAGTTTCAAAGTGCAGGCTTTTGAAATTAGATATTTAGTATTTACAAATTGAGGTGCAATAACAAATAATGAATAAACACTGTAATGATATAAAAAAAGGAAGGAATCATGATAACTCTGGATTGTTTTGATTTCCAAGACACAATTTCAAACAAGAAGTGCTTAATGTTTGGATATCCAAAAACCCTTCACTTTGCCTTTAGAAAATACTAAATCTCATTCATGAAAAAAAAGATCACCTTTGAAGCCCTTTCTCTGAACCAGTGTAATCAAGCTAATAATTTTGAAGTTCAAATTCAATCAAATCCAAAATTAGGTAGTCTAAATATTTTAATTTTATATTTTGGACTTTTTTTATAAGAGTAATCCACCTAATAATTTTGAAGTTCAGATTCAATCAAATCCAAAATTATGTAGTCTAAATATTTTAATTTTATATTTTGGAATTTTTTTTAAGAGACATCTCACCTCGTCAGTTTTCCAAGGGGAAAACTCAGTTTTGAGTTTTGTATCAGTTAAGCAAAGCTCTTTTTGCTGAGAATATTTGTTTACAACTATATGATACACTTTTGGCATGTTCTACATGTTTAAACATCAAAAGAATGAATATCAAATGTATTGGGATCAATTTGCCACACATTCAATGGTGCATACTCTTCCAAGCACTCCTTTAGTTGAGCTTCAGTGTAAGACTGCATTTGGGAAACCTAATTCAGATGCGTTTAAACCAACTTTGATTAGGAAATTTTAACTAATGATATTGTTTATACTTCATACAGTTTGTGGAGAGTACCTTTCGAGAAATCCAGTTTAGGGCATTTTCGTAGCAAACATCCATTGTATTCATCCCTTATGATTGAATAAATGTCAGATATGGCATTCAACGGTAAATAGAAAAGTAAAACTAGAAAGAAAAATGAAAAGAAAATTGACTATTATACAAAGTTACAAACAAACCACAACGTATGAAAGACATTTGAGTCTAAAAACAATAACCTTTTGGTTATGTGAATATAACATAAGCTCTTTGGATATTTAGAAAATACTTGGCAGAGCATACTCAGAGCAATTAAGGCACGTTCTTTCATTGAATCTGAATAAACATTGTTTGGATCCAAGGAATTGACAACCTTCAGAACCAGTTCATGAAAATAAGCTGCATATGATTCTCTCTCTTGTAACAAATCATATTTGGAGCTATGTTCTGCAGTCTGTTCATTCAAGTTTATGTCTGACCCACTTGAAGGCCAAGCCATAACATGTGTGTCTCTGTCCATTCTCAAGAATCCTTCATCAAATGTGTTTAGACGTTTGATATGTATATTTATACCATCTTTGCTGACCCTTTTCTTCCTGACAGGAGAGACCCTTTCTGCTGCCAAGTCACTCAAGGATGGCTCGGCTTCTTTGGCACCATTTGTTTCAACTTGACCTTCTATAGCCTGAGGACCCAATATTTCCATAGCGACTTGAATACAATTCACAAGATGGAAACAAGGTCCAGGGTAGTGCAAAAGGTCAACAAGCATGTCTAAGTTCTAGATATGTGGTGGACATGTATTAACTATCCGAACATAAGCACTACACATGGCCACCTGAGACAAGAACATGAAGAGAAAATGCTTATTTAACTTTCAGGAAAAAATATCTATATAGGAGTTCTAAATCATGGTTGAGACACAGCTTACCTTCAGTCCCTGGCTGCTTGTATTCTGAAAAGTCTGAGCAAACACACTTAGCAACTCTTTAGCTGTACATTCAACAATGTGTTTGGGACATATGGTATATAAAGTATGAAGGAAAGCACCCATGGCTGAATCATAAATAGCAGTCCTGAGAGCACAATTTTGTAAATGTACCTTGAATTTCATGATCTCTCCTAGTAGGTTGCATATAAAAAAAATTAAAAGTACCATGAAAATTCTAGAATGTGGATAAAACAATAACATTAGCACAGCAGACTAAGCAATGTAGCAAAAACAATTGGGTAAATAGAAAGAAACAGAAACAACTAGACAAATAGTAATAATAAAGACACCCAGTAAAAATCATATATGTGTAACGACATTATGTATGAACATGAAAAACAACGAGAAAATGTGAGGAAACACTGGATGAATATTGAAGGTATACTGTATGTAGCAGCTCCACAACCTAGCACTTCTAATTTTCTAAAACACTGCAATGTTTCCGTACCCAAAATGGAACTACTACTGCTACCTCTGTTCACCACTTTTTGACTGCCCTGAAGTACTTGCAATGGGGATGTCATCTTCCTTAGGTGCACCAGCAAAAACTATAGAGCTTGAAGTTTCTCTTAAACCTTCATCATTGCCCCAAGATTGAAGACTTAAATCTGTGAGCCCACACCCAAGTGCCACTGCTACTGTTCCAGGTTGTGACATATATTGGCCTACATAAAAATGGAAGTTGGAACATGATATGTAAATGTAAACTGGTACAACAAAAAAATGACTGGTGAACAGGAGAATTAAAAATGAAACAATTGAAAACTAATATCCACTTACTGCTGAGAGATTGCATGGTCACACATTCCAATAGTCTATGGGATTCCTTGGGTTAAGACCAAAAATGATTCTTATACTAATTTAAAATTCATAAAATATATTTTGACAGATTATCTCATCACTGTCAAAATATCAGTTGTATGCCCAAGGGCATCTGGTTTAAGTGGCAAGCAGTAAGGTGATATGGACTGTAATAACACAGACATGTTCAAAACCCCCAAGAGGACTCAGATGAGCACTATTGCAAAAGTGACAAGTGATTTTGACAGCATTGAAACACCACTCGGTCCACTCCTATTGCACACTTGGCCAAAGGATGGGCTGTAAGTTTCTACAATAAGCAACATTTCCCGCAAGAAAAAAATTGATGTATAGATGATTTAAGAAAATATTAAATAATGCTACTCTACCAAAATCGATTGTAGTGCTCGTGCTATATTGATTTGCTTGAAGATATTATAATTGGACTAAATGCAAGATATATATGAAGAACATACCATACATTCCAACACCATAAAAGGATCAGATGCATAGATTTAAGAAATTACTACAGCTCTAGAAGGATATGATCTTAGTGCTACTATTATGTAGATTTCTTTGAATGTGGGTTATTTATTAAAAACTCCATAAGATGTCCTAACAACCTGTTACCCCTCATTTGGCAAGGGGTAAATGATGATCAGTTGTCGATCTGTGGTTAAACTATAGATCAATGATCTGAGATTTGTGCAACAGTATCAGATGGTCCAAAGTCCATGATACGCCTGGCCAGAAACAGAGGATCGTCCCTTGCTGTTTTGGTATCACTAACCTTCATCTTTACTTAGCATGTTTTCAAACATGATGGTATGTAGCATGAAATATCACAGTCGCACTTTCATAATAATTACACACACTTTGATCATTTCCCTGTCTTAGTCTAAACTTGTTGTTTCTCTTTTAACTAAAGTAAAGTAGGAAACTGTGATTGTCAAGCTTGAAGGAAAAGTTGAACAAAAGATCAAAGATTTATAAGCCAAAATCAAGAATTTCTTGAATTTTTCCTTAAAAAAATAAATTTGACATCAATGCTTTAAACAATTCAGAGTCTCTAGGTAATTTGCCAACAAGAATCTCTAATTCAGTAAGAGATTCAGCTATTGCTTTCATCAATGCTCACCCTGATAAATCTGTACTAAATTCAAACTTTTAACTAATTTTATGGTATTAAGAAGAAAATAGTAATTATATATAGATAAGAATAGTCTTATTGTAACAAAACATGCAAACTGCATTACAATTCCTGGCATTATTCCAAGGAAGTTTATTGCCTCTGGAGCATTGCACAACGACAAAACAATAAGCAGAAAAATGCATGAAAAATTATTCTCAATTGTACTAAAAAACATCTCAAGTAAGAACTTGTAGTTGCTCGCACTAGAAATTTGTCTAGAGTTTTCTTAAAGTTTCTGTAGTATAAAAACAACAGTTTGAAGAGCAAGTAAAATTCATCAAAACAGAAATTCAACAAACAATAGACTATACAACGGCCCAGTAATACAAATTGTATTTATGCTAAACACCCCAACAGAAAAGATTTGAGGAGAATCCACTTGAAATCATTTTTTCCCCATTTCTACCATGAATGCCATGTTTCTAGGAAATTCATAATTTCATACTACTTATACTTACAGTGCTTGTATGAAAAGACAATAGTGTGAAATGCTTTTACTGTACTATTCTACAGTGATGCTTTTACTGTTTCTTAAGCTTCCAGTTTTTTAGTGTGTGGGATGCATTTTTTGCTTGTTCCTGTTGCAATTCAGATCTGAAACGAATCTATGAAGGAAATGGTTATTCCCAATGAGAAGGTAGTAAAGGAACTGAAGGAGAAAGTTTTCTATTTGGAAAGATCTTTGGTCCAAGAAGGAAAGACTGATGCCGCAAGATTTATGCTGATAATTGGTGGGATTCTTGACCATACAGTGAGATAATTTTAAATGCCCAAATGGTTAAAGGATTCCCCTTTCCTTGGATTATATGTATAGGTCATGTTTGATTATGAAATCTATTGCTTTGGTCTTCTTTTGACACTTTAAGCTAGGTTTCTTGTGAAAATGTTTTCTTAACTAACCAAAAGCCCTTGTTTTTCCTATGCATCACCATTTGAGTTTAAGGAACAGCTAATGATAGGCCATACTAAGTTTGATATTATTTTGTTGAAACTTCAGGTTCCTGCTAAAAATGACAAGCTGAATCATGTCCATAAGGCTTTTTTTATAAAGTTGTGGAATATTGTCGAGGATTCAGGATGGCCTCTCAAATTCGAAAATCAAGGAACACTGCAAGAGATGGTATGTTCTTTAAGGTCCTCAACTATTTCCAACATTTCTGATTCTTTCACCTATTCCTTAGTGATTGAGGAAATAGATGGATGTCTAATACGGTGTATGTAATCTCCATGGTGTTCTTAGCTTGATAAGGAGTCATTTTCTTCTGGCTTTTCTAGGAAAAAGATTGTATTATTTCTTAGTACCTAGCATGATTTGAAAAAGGATCTGTACCCCTTGCAACCTAATCTTTTTTGGTTCTTGATGCAAGGAGGCAGAGCTAATGCTTAGGTGGTCAAGATTTTTATGATGTTTGTGCAGTTCCATACCAACCTGTACTAAGATTGCTAGTTGTTGCTTGTAGTAGTTCGTGAAAGTTTAGTTTTGGTTAAAGTAGTGCTTTAGAAACAATGATCATCCAATACAATGCTCTTAAAGATGGCATAGTCTATAATTTAAAAGTCTGTTATTGTATGGATTTTATTGTTTTGTCAATAAGCTGATTTTTATAATCTGCTTTGAATTGTAATCTTGAGTCTTGAATGGCCCTCCACTAGGCATCGTTAGTTTTACTTGTGACAACCTCCTCAAGCCAATAACATAAATTCTAACTTTATCAGGAGAACAAATTTACAATAAATAGGGATTTCACCATTCAACTGTTGCATGCGGCAACTATAATCAATTGCTGTCATTATGAGCATATACACTACTTTCTGTTCATAGAACATGAGAAATTGTGTTTATCATTATTGTTTACACTTCACGAGGCTTAAAAGTTGAAGCCAAATTTTCCATTCACAATTGCTTGATTTGGCAGCTGAGAAGGTGAATTTTGGTGGCCATAGTATATTCCAAAGTTCAAACAAGACAAGGATGAAGATAGTCCAGAAGGGTAAGCACATATTATACCCAAAAAGAGGTAATTATTTTAATATGTATAATATCACTGATAATTAATATTATAATAATAGTTAAGTTGTACATGGGCATGGCCTAACTCATTATGAATAACATATTTTCTCCCTTGACTCGTAACAGTCATCTTAGGTAGATTAATGAGTCCTGAGAAATGATTCTAAATGACGTTAATATGCCCTGTACAGGAATAAAAAATGTGAGGTGTGATAATGTCTAGGCTAGGTGTAAGGGTATATGTGAGAGAAGATGTAAGAGGTGGAAGAGAACATTGCAACTCAACAAGCAATCAAAATCCACATTTTCTTTCCTCTTACAACTCAACAAGCTATCAAATTCCATTGGACTATAATTTAGTGAACCGTATTAACGTGGAAACCTGTAGTTTTAAGGATAAATGTGTTGGGAAAGCTTAAATACTTTGCTTTCCAGGTTAATGTTGACAAATAGAGTACTAAAAATGAAAAAATTCAACAATCTATCCACACTCCTTTCTAAGTTTTGGGATTATCCTATGTTAAATTCATAATGCCATTGATCTTGTTTAGGTTCAAATCTAGTTTTAATGAAAATTGGAGTTGGAATTTATAATATCATCTGGACAAATCAAAAGCAAAATTACTAATAATAAAAATTACTAAACCCCAAATCCCTGTGGGTGAAAGTGTTAGCCAAATTTGACTGTTGTGTTTTTCATCTTAATGTGGGCAGAGAGCGTTTTGCCAAAAAGACTCAACAAGCTATCAGCATTGCTTTTGGGATTACCCTATGATTTGGAGGTACAACGTTCAAGTCTATCTCCCCTGTTAAAATAGGTTTATACCATCTTAATGCAAAGTGGAGTTGGGATTCACTTCTCTACACAAGCAAAATTACTGATGGCATTCTTTTCCCTATCAAAAGTATAAGAAAGATAAATAGTTGTAAAATGTCATCAAAATCTTCTCTGTATCATTTTCTGCAATGCCTATCAAAAGTATAAGAAAGATAAACAGTTGTAAAATGTCATCAAAATCTTCTCTATGTCATTTTCTGCAAACTTACTTTGGACTGGTCGAAGAAGCATCTGCCACTCCTGATTGTTCATCTGCCAGAGAAGAATGTTGAGGAGGCTTACTACTGGACTGTTGTTCCGCGATTCCAGCTAAGTGAGAGGGTCCGCACATTTGGAGCTTAAGGATCCCTTTACTCGCCTGCTTCTCACCCATGTTGCCAAACACTTGGTTGAAGCCTCTCTTGCTTCCGGTGCCATGACCAACCCATACTCACATTTAATACCATCATCCATGACCTGTGCTTGATTTTTCAATGCTCTGGCATGCAAAGTTTCAAAATGTTTCTCTGGACCTACAAACCCCATCAAACAAACCCTTTCCATTAAGGCGCCTTCTACAGCATCCCAGGTTAAAGGTCACGGATTGGCATGGATTTGTGCTACCACATATTCAAAAAAAAACCCTGACACCGAATTGCCGAGTGGGTTGTGCGTTGATCTTAATGGGGATTCTCTTCCTTCCACAAATCGACTTGGTGAACCCATATAAAGGTATACAATGTTGCTGTCTTAGTATACAAGAAAAAAGAAGATGGATTGGTCGCCCAAGCATGCAAAGTTAACGCAGATGGTTGTGGTTCGAGGTAGATGCCCATAGATTATTGATATAGAATACAGATGGGTATGGAGACAGGGTTGCATGAATGACAGGAGAAACCCTCGACTTGCCTCTTTTCCACAACAAAAATCCCAAATCGATTTTCTATTTTTGGTTTAAAACATACACTCATGCCGTAATCGATTTTCACCATATATTTGGATCCAAGGGATGACAACGCTTGTTGGGTAGAGTGCTATAGTTACCACTCCCATACCAAAAAATATAATTGCAATTGTTATGTATTGGGAAGCCCGCTCCAATCCTACCCATACTATTTTCACCATGTTTGTTTTATGAATGGATAAAACAAAACCAAGTTTTAACCATTATCTCATAGGTTGTGAACTTTGTGTATCATATGTGCAATAATATGAATAAAGCTTATCAAAGGTGGGAAGCTTCTCCCCTTGAAATATTTAACCCTATATGTTAGAATTTCTACTTTCCACATGATCATATTATTTTAGTCTGAGCCGATGAGATCCTTTCATCAATTAATTCATTGGCTAATAGATTGAGATTCAAAGTTTTCAAGGAGTTAGTCACTCCAAATATCCCAACTTCCCCATTTTTATGAGAATTTCAATAAACATTCACAATTTTATTTGTAGCATTTCCTTTCCTAATCATGATTGAAAAAAGAAAAGAGAGTTTTACAAGACTTGGATATGTGTGCTTTATGTCTTAGGCCTTAACTAAAAATGAAAAATAATGGAAGTAAACTTATCAACATAATGGAATCCAACTTTCCTTCAATCCTCAACAAAAAATGAAAGCAATTCAAATTCAAAATAATGCAAACAATTTCTATAATATTGAAATAGTAAACTTGAGACGGTTAACAAAAGACGGTGCCATCGCTATAGAGACGGTCAGGCGTGGATACAAGGACGTCCAAGAGTTTAGGCATGGATATAGAGATGTCTAAGAGTCCAGGCGTGGATACAGCGACGCTTCATTCCTGTTACATCGGATTTTACCCCCAAAAGTAAGAAACGTGGAAAACCTCCGTGGAAAAATCCGTGCTTTTGTACTAGTGATTGCTATAGGTTGTCTAATCTACTGGTTCTGCATAACCATGTTGGAATATATCCCAGACATCTTGAAATCTAAACAAAGCCTTCATTGTTAGAGACCAATATTCATAAATCTTTCCTATAAAATTGGAGTTTGTAGTGAACCAAAAGTGGAAGCCATTTTTAATCTACTTTTAATTTTCCTTAGAAAAATAATTTTCTACTTTTAAGACGGGACTTGCCACATGTGCATATACTATCGGGCCCTCAACAAAGTTTCAGTAAATAACATATACCCTCTTCAAATGATATACAAACTCATTGATTTTCTGAAAGGTGCTAAGTTCTTTAGAAATCTTGACCTTAAGTCAGGATATCATAAAATTTCGATGGAGTCCACTGATGTATGGAAAAATAATTTCAAGACCAAGGAAGGATTGTTTGAATGGTTGCTCATGCCTTTTGGATTAACCAATGCACCTACAACCTTATTAAGATATATGGATGACCTTCTACGACCCTTCATATGCAAGTGTGTCATTTCTTATCTCGATGATATTTTATTTTTAGTCAATAATGGGAACAAAATGTCAGACATCTTCGAAAATTAGTCGACACTCTCCAACATCATTGACTGTATGTGAACATAGAAAAATGCTCATTTGCGATAACCACCACCAAATATTTGGGGCATGTAAATTAGTCTACATAAATTCATGTTGACCTAGAAAAGTAAAAATCCTCAAAGATTGGCCCATTCCTCAAAACTTTCATGAACTAAGAAGTAATATTGGTTTGGTGAATTTATATTGACAGTTCATACTTGGATTTAGGCACATTACATGGTCTTTGAATCAATTGACTAAAGGGAATTTTAAAATTGTCTTCAAAGACATCGACACAACAACAAAAACTTAAAATCAAGCTTTGTACTCCTCCAGTACTTGTCTTATTTGATTTGCATCATTCCTTTGAGATTGAGATAGACGCATCAAACTATGTCCTTGGTGCAAGGATCACTAAGTCGTGTTTCATTCTGAAACTTATAATGACATTGTTAGAAAATATTTGACATAATAAAAATAAATGTATGCCATTGTTCAAGCTCTTAAGCAATGGAGAAACAATCATTCTTGCTGATATTAAGCCTCTACAGTTCGCCCCGTCCCAACAGAAATTAGAGACAAATCAAGTGGATTAATTACCTGCAACAATTTTAGTTGGTAATAAAATATCGAAAAGTAAAATCCAATGCCACATCCGATTGTCTCAACCGAACACACATTACTCTACTATCTACAATGATGAGTATGCAGGGTTACCACACCACTACTTGGCAACAATTGTATTTGGTAGAATACGACTTCTCTGCAATTTATCTACAAATTCAGGCTGAAACATTATCTACTATTGACTACTTCTTTAAGGACATCTCTGTATAGAATCTTGAACAACTTTAAGTACCAACCAATGATAACCAACAGAAGCTCATTTGGGACGTGCACTACAACAAGACTACGACACATTTTGGATTCGCAAAAACACGTTATCCTCTGAAAGTATTTTTATTGTCCTTCACTTAAATATGACATCAACAAGTACATTTGATCGTGCATAGTTTGTGGCATTTCTAAACTACTGAATCGACGAAAAGAACTATACACACACCTTCTAGTTCCTAGTCAGCCATGGGAATCTATTTCTATGGACTACTTGTCAAGATATCCTACTACCAAACATCAACATGACGCGATATTTGTAGTACATGACAGATTTTCCAAGATGGCTATACTTATACCATGCAAGAAGAGTACGACAACAAATAAGACTGCTCAACTCTTCTTTGAACATGTTTGGAAGCATTATGGCCTCTCGATGACCATTATTTCTGACAGATATGCTAGATTTTTTAGCACCTTTTGGAAAACTCTCTGGAAAGAGCTTGACATAATACTTTCTTTGTCGACATCCTTCCATCTACAGATAGATGAAAATACAGAAGTTGTAAATAGATTGGTAGTAAAATCAGTTTGGATATAGAACCACAAGCATCATGTAACATGGGATGAAAACATTCCATACATACAACACAACTACAATCATGCTCAACACAATTATAGGAGAAAGAGTTCATTTGAGATCTGTTATGGATTTCAACCCTCAGTTCCAATCGAATTGATCAGTTCCTCGACACAGTCGAATCACACCAAATTTGAAGGTCCAAAAGTTGAGAGAGCATTAAAGTTTAGAGATCAAATCTACAACATCTAGAAGCAAGCACATTAAATGTTGCAATGAGCTAAGTCAAAAGCTAAGGTCTGGCATGATAAGCATTGTATTCCTCATTCACTACAATTTGGAGATTAGGTCTGGTTACATATAAATAAGGATCACTTCACTGGCCCATACAGAAAGATGAAACCTTTGGGATATGATCCATACAGTATCCTTAAATAGATTGGATAAAATTAGCTCAAAATTACTACATGCCTTAGCTTGCATATAATATTTAATTTATATCTACTTTGACCATACCATGCATCGTTGTTGGAACGAAACTACTTGCAGATAGTGGAACCTAAATAAATCCATCTAGATGTTCTAAAAACTCTCCTTTAGGACGCCATTGTGGCATGAAGCATATGCCATACAAGGACAGACTTGATTTTCTTGTTTCAAGTGGATAAAGCTAGACAATTACCCATCAAAGGAAAATGGTACTCTGCTGCTGAAATAACCAACAAATTTCCTCACTAGAATGAATGCACAATATATACCATTATTTCTTAAGGAAGGAGGAGTGATTCAACCAGCAGTTGGCATGTTATCGAACTTCGACAAAGTCTATCACTTCAACTACTTCGACTACTTCAACTTCTTCGATAGGTTCAACATCAGATTCAACAATTTTGACCCTAGACACAACCGACTTCGACAACGACAGGTTTTGTGCTATACATAGAACATATCCTCATGTGTCTTTGAAATTAACAACTGTCAAACATTGACATAGTATATCTCTATCTTCTAGCCGTCTGCGAATGTTGAAATTATGAACCGTTATAACTTCTTCTCTAACTGAACATAACGTGTATTCACCCAAGTATATAATCATTCTATATAAACATGTACAATATTGTAGTATACATTCAATAAATCATATTGATCCATCTTTCATTGAAAATAAGTATTAATAAAAATTGGTTCGAATTATTTCATATTGTCTGTGCACATACTTTCTGTCAATATAGTGTATTTTCTTATTTACTTGTTCGTTTTCTACTCTTCATCCATAACAGTTTTAGACGCATTTATTCGATTGTTGTCCCCACCATGCAATTGGGAATGACCTATATCAGTAATAGGTCAATTTGTCAACTAACCTCCTAACGACATTCAATTAACCTCCTAAATTTATGGTTATGTACTCAATTGAAGATTGAGTTTAGTTCAATTTGTTCACAATCATTTCAGATAGAACACATTAATTTTAGTAAGTTAACATTTAGTTCAATTAGTTCACATTCAGTTCAATTCAGTGAAAATCCAATGAAATCCACTTATGGAAGGAGGGGGCATATCTTGTGCATGATGAGTAATCCTAAGTGAAAACTTGGCACTAGTTCTAGGAGGGAGGTGATGTTTGCATGGAGGGATTTATCATTAATATCCTCCTTGTGTATGCACTATTTGATGCTCCCAAGTAGTTTACTTGATCCTTCCATTAACTACCTTATGCATTCTAGGTTTTTTGGCTTGTTATTAAAGTGCTCACTTGACAAGTTTATTAGGGTTGATTACAGTGTTGTATTATATCTCTCTTCTCTACTAACAAGGTGATATCCCTTATCGGGAAATATACTTATTTGTTGTAAACCATACTAGACTACAAATGTATCTATCATACATAAAAAAACTGGGTTTTTCATCTTCTGTATTTGGAGGGTTTTGTTACAGAGAGAATCTTCCTATGGCTTGGGGCTACCACAAAAGACAGTATGACACCAGAAATCAATCTTTCACAATATGCAAGAACAATAAGAAAATATAAAACTGAGGGATGTCAAATCATACCTTATTCTAGATGGTTGAAGTAGATCCCTGTTGATCTTTTCCAATGCAATTGTAATTACAATTTTCTCAACAACAATAAACAAAGAAAGCATATATATATATATATATATATATATATATATATATATATATATAGATAGATAGATGTCCTAGAGATATTCTAGCATATATAATCAACCAAGTATAAGAAATTAAACACATCCATTGATTCAATATTTGTATTCAAAATGCACATGAATTGGACAAGAAACAATATTTCTATTTATAAAAAAGAGATACAATAATGACAAACTCTGTGGGAACTTCTGCGAAATGGAGAAACTGATTCCTCCACTTAGGCCTCCACAACTTCAATCCTCAATATCTCAATAGCAAGCTCACAAAGAGAAGGAAATATTGGGAAGAACACTATGTGCTCCAATGGACAAAGGGATGCAGACTCAAGTATAAGCAATGTTGAGGGAACAATGGACTATAGTTTTCTTGCTCTTCAATTTCTCCCTTTTCAATGTATCCAAGGGGCTCCTTATATAACACTCCAAATAGGTAATGAAGGGTCACGTCCGAGCATTTTCAAGGAATTTGGAATGCCAAGAGTCAAGTTATTCTGACTCATATGAGGAAAAATCCAAAAGTATTTGGATTTATGCACACATCTCAATGTACATGGGTTTGAGGTCAAAATTCACATGTACACATGAGTATAGCTTTAAAATTCATGTACAACAATAAATAAGTGTTTTTTAGGGATGATCTTGGAAGATCAAAGTATAATACAAGTCCATGGGGTCTGAGGATTCTATAGAGGGATAGGGAAGGCGATAAATGTGTGATCTACCTGGTGTGGTAAAATCAACTATATAATTATTTTGAAAATGCAATAAAAGTCATTAAAATTCTTAGTCTCTACAACAAGCATAAAACACAAGCACAGCAAGACACCAAGAGAAAAATAATAATGTCCTAATGGCAAAATGAAAAAGGAGATAAATGACTATAAGTAATTTCAAATAAAAATAAATGAAAAAGCGGTCTCTAGTCATGAAAGAAGCAGTCAATAGACAATATCAGAAACCAGGAATACCCAACCACACTAACAACCCACCCAACAACTTCCCACAACATCAAAATCAACCAAAAGGGAGGATGTACACGACTATATAAAGAACAAAAATGTATGTATGCAATTTTTAGCCAAAAACCTGCATGTATACGCGACTTTTGGCCAAAAACCTGTTTGCATATGCGACTTTTGGACAAAAACCTACATATGTATGCGAATTTTATCCAAAAACCTGCGTATACAGAGAATAAAGTAGTAAAAAGAAGGAGAAGGGTCAAACCAATCTAGGGGAGTGTTAATGGATGAACATACTACTAAATGTGACACAGAAACAGGGACATACAGAGAGCAAGTCAAGCACACTGTGCCCCCAAACACCAAATAAAAAAACGAGCATCCCTAGTGGAGTTGTCAATTCTGTTCTAGAGAGAAACTTCTAATGGCTTTGGGGTACCACAATAGATAGTACGACACTAAAATTATTTCCCAATATGCAAGAACAATAAGCAAATCTAACACTAAGGGATGTCGAATCGTACCTTATTATGGATGGTTGAAGTAGATCCTTGTTGAGCTTTTCCAATGCAATTGAAATTACAATTTTCTCTCAACAACAACAAACAAAGCAAGCATATATATATGTGTGTGTGTGTGTGTGTGTGTGTGTGTGTGTGTGTGTGTGTGTGTTATGTGTTAGAGCTATTCTAGCATATATAATCAACCATGTATAAGGAATTAAACACATCCATAGATTCGATATTTGTATTCAAAATGCACGTGAATTGGATGAAAAAGATATTTCTATTAATAAAATAGAGATACAATAGTGACAAACTCTGTCGGCACTTCTGCGAACCAGAGAAACCGAGTCCTCCACCTGGGCCTCCACCACTTCAATCCTCCATATCTCGATAGAAAGCTCACAAATAAAATGAAATCTTGGGAAGAACACTATGTGCTCCAAGGGACAAAGGGATGCAGACTCAAGTATAAGCAAAGATGAGGCAACAATGGACTATAGTTTTCTTGCTCTTCAATTTCTCCCTTTTCAATGTATCCAAGGGGTTCCTTATATAGCACTCCAAAGAGGTAATGGAGGGTCAAATCCGAGCATTTTCAAGGATTTTGGAAGGACAAGAATCAACTTAATTGGAATCATATGAGGAAAAATCCAAAGGTATTTGGATTTATGCACACATCCATATGTATGCGGGTTTGAGGTCAAAATTTGCATGTACATGTGAGTATAGCTTTAAAAGTCGTGTACAACAATAAACATGTGTTTTTTAGGGATGATCTTGCAACATCAAAGTATAATAAAAGTCCATATGATCTGAGGATTCTATAGAGGGATAGGGAAGGCCATAAATGGGTGATCTACCTTGTGTGGTAAAATCAGCTATAATAGGTTTTTCGAGGGTATATCTTATCTCTTATGCTTGAATGATTCACGTGGATGATTTTTCTAAAGAGATTCATATATGCAACGATTGATTAAGAAAAGTTTTAAATTTCAAGCATCACCATATTTTCCAAAAATATTGACACGTACTAGATGCAAATAATATGTTGGAATTTATGTGGATTTGTACATGATAAAACTTCATTAGCCTTTCAAAAGGGTACTTCCATTCGTATGCAATTGGATCACAAAAACTTAACACATGTACCAAGTGTACAGTCAAATGTATCATTATATCAAAGAATGGTAGGGTGGGGTTAGTTTTCTAGTAAGCACAATGTATCCATGACATCATATTCTAACTTTTCAATATTTGTTGGATTCGCCATTTTTTCACAAATTCGCCTATAAATTAGGAAAATCCTACAAATGGTGTTTTGCATAGATTTTGGTATCACATGGCACAATCCTACTTGAAGTATTTTTTGCATGATAATATCACATTCAGGTGCTTTAACGTTATGAAACTTAATATCTTTGATATATATATGATTTAACATATTTTAACTATAGCCATCGGGAAGTTTTAATGTGAACAAAACAACACATAGTGTCTCTTCAGTCCTTTTTTGAATGAGTGTGTGGTGCAAGTGAAAGAAATATATTGTTTCCTTGATATTTTGTATATATTTACCTCTGTATACCCAACTTCTATAAGTGATCACAATATTTTTTCAATACTTTGATTTTCTCTTTATATCCAAAAAGGTTCGAAAACTACTTTCACATATTTTTTTCCTATATGCATTAAATATAAAATGTGACATACAAGGAGTTTCTGCATCCAACCATATTCAAATGAATGCATGATAATATAGAGGAAAAACTAAACAATAGATTCAAATAAAATGTATAAACATACTAAAATACTTCAAACATCATACATTTAATAATTACCTATAGCTAGTGTGGGTAGAATGTACATACCTCCCAATATGGAAAATTAAATAGAATTGACTTTTTCTTCGACATGATAGTGTTCAAGTTTTCACCTTTTTTTATATTTTTCTTTCTTTTTTTACTTTCACTTTTCCCCGACTTTTCTTTATTTTCGTTTGTTTCTCCAAAAATATGTGATATTTTCAAAATTTTAGGTGCAATGCAATTCTTTCCCATTAGATGGTCCTTTTTTAGAACGATATTTATGATTTAATGGAAGATATTTCCTATGTCCCGTGTACACACACTTCCTGATACATTTTAAATACTATGAATCTATTTTCCTTGCCCATATATTGTTGGACATTGTGTTCTCATTGATGTCAATTTGTTGGAGTCATCATTGAGGACAATTTGAGGTCATTCTACTCAAGGAAGATGACAAGCAATAAGAGGAAATTGAGGAGGTCAAGATCATACTAGAAGCAAATCCAAGACACACTTGGATATTGCAAGAAACCTTGAACTTTGGAGAAGAAAATATAATGTCTCAAATTCAAGGCCAAAACAAATCAAATAAGCCCCTAAAAGTGATGATGATGCACTACATAAAGTGTCTTGAAGAATGAAAAAAAATGTTATGATGAAATTGAGGTAACATCAAAAGTCATGAAGAACATTAATGTAATAAATGACTACACAACAAAGTGATTTATAAACATATAGGTTAGATCAATAAAAAAAAATATATATCAGCTTAATTTAATTGACATGTCGACTGTATGGAAAAGCTTACAAGTCACACATACTCAACATGAATTCATGTGTATAAATAACATTGAAATCTATCATTATTTGGTTACTTGGGAAACATAGATAATGTTTGTTGAAGCCAAAATTTTTGAGGTAGATGCAAGGATGAAAATACATACAAGTGGATAGAAGCATCAAAAAAAGTTGAAGTCAAAGGATGATTTCTTATAGGGTTTATTTTCCACATAATTGTAGTATATGAAGTATTTGTTGCAGAACCAAAATGATATATATCTCGGACTCAACTAGACTATTTACAAATTTGGTAGACCCTACTTTCCAACAGTTTGAAGAGTTGCTTGCAAATTGTTTCAGTCTTGTTCAAGATACATCTTATATAGAATCTTATCCAAGTAGAGATAAGACCGAGGTATGTTAAGTATAGTTCTTGTACTAATTAATATTTGGATTTTATTATTGGGGAATAGTTGTACTCAATTATTCACTTAATAAACTTGATTGAAAAAGAACTTGTAACTGTAAAAAAAACCCTAAAGGCCTAAATACCCACATTGATATGGATATCCTATGATTAGTTATTAATACTTTGTGAGAGTCATCTCTTATGAGTCCCGGGAACTAGGAAATGTGTTACATTTCACGAGACATCATTTAATGACAATATTATAAGCAATGTTATAGTGAACCTTAGATTGGATTTAATAGAGAATTGTAGTGACAATTCATGAATTTTTTTAGACCCACTTCTTTAGTGCTATATTAAATGTTTAACGACATAATTGAATAATTTTTAGCCAAAAATTAAGTTGCAAGCATAAGTTCAATTAGAGGAGAGTTAAGACATATTAATTTAGGGACAAATCTGAATATAGTTGAAAGATATTTTCAAGCATAGTGATAGTGGGATCAAAAGTGCCAATAAATATAGTGACCATCATACATAAGAAATAACATAATTGATGAGGGGGTTGTATCCTCTATTTGATTGTACCAGAGGAAGTGTGTGATAGGATTGTACCCTCCTTATAGTTGTGCCTAGAATATTCCTATCAGTTGGAGCTAACCAAGATTATGGGGTTGTAGCCTCCTTCCAGTTGGAGCTAGAAAAGAAGGGTGTTGGAGAATCCCTTCAATTTGAGTTGAAGAATAAGGAGGTTCGATTGTCCCTCTTGTTGTAGCTACTGATAATTGAAGATTGAGTTCTCCCTAATATGATGTAATCCTTCATTTGGTTTCTATAAATACTATATACTAGATTTTTCAATAAACAGTTAGTGTATTTTCTTGTTCATGGTGTATTGAATCATATGTTATTATTGTTTATTTTATGAATTAAATAGATAACAAGTAAAATAGTAAATTTGCAACATATACTAATTCATCCCCACTCTCATTATCTAGGTGTGTTCTACATATATGACATGCATGAAATCATTTAGTCATGTAACTAACCAAATTTCTGTATGCATGAAAGTCATGGATTACCGACATTAATATAGCCTTCATATTAAGAATAATCTTGAATGGACATCATATTCCCTTACCCACTCATCCCATGTTTCCTTTAGTTCATCGAGCAATGGTCCCAAAAAAACATCTATGCCATTTGTTTGTTTCTTGGTCCAAATATTAACAATGGAAATACAGAAGAGTTCCTTTTCGTGCATAACTATGGTGGAAGGTTATATGTGACTAGTAATGCTATCCAAACAATGTATGAATCACTGAATATTCCAAAAATATTAAATACTTCCAATTCCACTACAAGTCATACATTACAAGGATCATTGGAAAAATTAGGCCATTTAGAATCTATAGCTTTCCTTGTTGGGCTATCAACTCGGTGGTGCATTATTCCATCATCAATTACATTTTCATAATTCCACCTCATTTTCTTCAAGATGTGTACAAAGGTGTAGAATTTGTTTTATAATGTGCATTACAATACTTAAGATGAGTAAAGAAGATTATTTGTGATTAGGTAGTGCGTAGATGTGCATGATATAATGTAATTAAAAGAGATCAAAGCATACCTATATATTGTATTCAACTGTGGCACTATATAGGAAAATACCTTAGCACTTTTGGTTAGAACTCCTTTATGCACCTTTCTAGAATGAGAATCAACATTCCATCTAGATTTACCACATGTTGGGAATTTACCTTTACTTCATATGTATCACCATATTAAATGCAATCATTTTGGCATGCATGTATCATTTTATAGTCCAAACCAAAATATTTAATAAACCTTCTTACAACAAATGCAGAATCTAGAAGTGCCTATTCTTTAGGAAGAATTTCTCTTAGTAAGTTCAACACTTGGGTCAAACTTGTGTCAGACCATCCATTTTTCCCTTTAAGGTTGTACAATTTCACACTAGGCAATATCTTAGTGAAACTAGTGCATCTTAAATTAAATTTTGATATTGATTGATATCATTCATTTCATCCATTGATGTTTCTTGGGCATTTTCATAGTTCATGTCATATTTTCATTAAAGAACTCATATACATTATTCACCATTTGAACCATATGACTATAATCGATGGTTTCATCATTATGATTGCAATTCTCAAGAACTTCAATATCATTCATAACAATTCCCTAGAATCATTAACATGATCATTATATTGATGTTTGATTATGCGTTCATCAACCTGTCAATTGGATATCACAAAATACAATCTAAAGAAAAGAAAATCAGAAACAAAAATATTATTCACATAAAACATTCATAGGAAAAATGAATATTTTTAAATATAATTGACCCTGATACAGCAATATATACATAAGATTGTAAAAACTTGCATTACATTTGCATACCCATAAATATGAAATTTATCAAGGTAATTCATGCATCTCATTTGCATAGTTTTTCTTTCCTTTGTCAAATATAGGTGCATAGCATACCAAAGGTCATATTGTACCTCTTCTAGGGTTTTTAGGCTTGTGTTGTGAAATGTGAACAATGATCTCCAACTGTGAAATGTGAACCTAAAATATCAACCCTTTAACTCTCTCCCTCTCTCTCAAGGTATGTATTTTGAGAGGTTGTCCTTAGAGTGACAAGAGCTGACTCAAAATGTCTGAGTATAAGGTAGATCCAAACCAGATATATCTAGCATTACTATTGTTCTTTAATTACCATTCCTTAGTTAAACTTCATTATAAATTTGTTATTTTTTATGTTACATACATTGGAATTTAACTCATCTCAAGGACCAACTTTAACACAGTGAACAATGGAGTGTTAAAATTGAAAGAAATGAAAATTATGTTTGCATTTATTAGAACAATACTTTTTGTGATCTAGTTTTTTTTTTTACTTCTGCTTACATAGTGATTATAAAAATATATGTGACAATATACCTTGAGAGAGAGAAAATATTAAATTCATTGGTCTTATTGGTCCTATGGGTAGAAGTGATTGTATATCCACCTTTACAATACACCTTTGTCTTGTGGGTAGGACCATAAGAGGTTTAGATTGTGCCTATCAAGTTGATGCCAATAGTTAGAAGTACCATCGACATAGTGAATTTATCAGATTTCAAAGTGTAGATGGGTAAATTGAAGACCATATCACTTCATGAACCAATTAACACCAATCACATGGAAATGGACACATACAAAACAATTCTTTAGGTCCATGATGGCATAGAAGGAAGAAAAAGGTTTGAGAGTTTCATGCAAGAATCACTAGGATTGGTGTGGAATGTAAATGTGATGCTACTTATCACATCTAGCCTATATTATGTAACATATATCATATAAAGAGTATTAATTTAATGTCCTCTAGGTGAATTGGATCCATAAAACAATTAATATACTAAGGGGATTAGAGCACAAAAAAATAGGTTAAATCATGGCATGTTTGTAACCCACAAATGTAGGGATAAACCATCAACACTCTAACTCTCTCTCTCTCTCTCTCGGTATGCATTTTGATAGCTTATTCTTATAGTGATAAGAGTTGACTCAAATTGTCTGAGTATAAGGTAGATCCAAACCAGAACTAACTAGCATTACTATTTTTCTTTAATTAACGTTCATTAGTTAAACTTCATTGAAATTTTGTTACTGTTATGTTCTGTACATTGGAATTGATAACTCATCTCAAGGACCAGGTTTAACACATTGACTAGTGGATTTTTAAACTTTAAAAAGAAGAAAATTATGTTTGAATTTATTACAACTGTACTTTTTGGATCTATATTTATATTTTACTTCTTCTTATGCATTAAAGTTTAAAATTTTAATTTTTCTTATATCAATTCAAAGTCCATGGATATCAAGGGGGCATATCCAGTAGATAGATCCTTGAGTGGTGGTTGTAGAGTCATGAATTCTTCTTTAGGTACTAGGTTCCACATTTGTCACCTAACTATCCCCCATTAGGTTACATAAGATCCATAACTAGTGGCAAAGGATGCTTACTAACACACATATTCCAACTTCGAGGTCAATGATACCTTCAAGAACTCATGTATGGTGGTATGGGGTGTTTTTAATTTAATTAGATGCCTAAAATATTACTATAAATAATAATACTTAAGTTTTTTTTCCATACTATCCGCGATATGTAGAACACTTGGTGGCGGGGTTTGGTTAAGACGCCCCCTAAGCTAAAAGGTCACCAGTTCTAATCCCTTCGGATACCAAAAAATCCAACCATGTTAAGGGTTGGTGTGGTCCAGGCCGGGTGCGATCCCTGGGTGAGTTTGATGGCTTAGATGCCCCTGGTTCATGGTTTCTTAACCAATGGAAACCCTGCTAGTCAGGGGGGTTCCACCACTTTGCCAAAAAAAAAAAGTTTGTTTTCCATACAGTCCTCATGATCACAATGTTATCTCCATGTAGAGGATAAGAAAACATTGAAAGGTTCTAATTCTTTGGACATGGGAATTCATTTTTTCTAATTTTTTCAATGTCCTAGCATAATCAAAATATCTAAAAAATCATGGAAAACAATAACCATAAACCTGACTATTGATTCAAGACATGATTCATGAAAAATTCATGGGTCAAATGTAATATTGAATGATGTTTCCCATGGTGCAGGAAGAACCAAACAATTATTTGTCATATTTGTCTTCCTCAAGTGAGGGGAGTTTAGGAATACTACAGGCAAGTGAAAAATATATAAGTTCTACAACCGATATATCAACTACATGTTGAAATATCAGAAGAAAAATCCAAAAAACGCATGAATCTTTTTCTCACTAAAGGGGGATCATGTTCCTATGATGATGAGACCATAGGTAACATCGAGGTTCTCTTGAGTTACAAACATATAGTGAAACAATAGGTACCCAAGGATATTCCTCAACTAAACACATATTTTCGTGTGGATGAGAGGATATATTGAATTGTACTATCATCATTACATGTTTTGGTGTTCTTTTGAATGGATGGCATAATGGTTTCTTACAATAGATGTACAAAATTGAAGAGTACGTTGGACCTTGTTACAACTACAAATAATGGATGTGATTGGTCCAATATAGAAGAATTCTGTGTGGATATGGATTGTCTACAAATTATTTACAATTGGAAGACAAAGATCAAAATAAAGGAGTGACATTTTACATTGATGGAAGGACAAACACAATAGGGAGTATTACGGGGTTTATAAATAGTACAAAACCAGGTTTTACAGTTAAGCAACCCAATTTCATATTTGAGGGGCATGAAGGAAATTGTGTTTTTGTATGTTCCATTAAATAAATAGCTGTAGTGGAATATTTAATTAATAATTACAAGTTGAATCAAATAGTTGCAAACGCGGTCACTATGGGAGTGGTACATATAACAATTTACACAACCTTTAATTAATGAATCTAATATCTTATGTGATTTTTGGTTCTCTATTGTTCTAATTTTGTTAAAATTTTCTATATTTAAGATGCAAGGTAGATATCTAAGAATATCCCCAATAGTTGATTAGTGGAGTACACCATCCTTGAGGAAACAAGTATACATCATTGTAATTGTACAAATATAATTGAAAACAAAATGTTTATTTGTTATGCTTTTCATGAGTATAATCATTTTGTTTAGATAATGTTATCTATATTTTTGTTGCAAGGAGCTGATCAGGGAAACTCCTTACCATTAGATTAGACAGTACCTACCTCAAAGCAGTAGGTTTACCTCATTGTTATTTTACTACTATAATATGCGCAATATGTCTTTTATTATTATTTTTCATTCGTATATTGGTTTCATTTATATAATGAATTATGTATTTTTCATTACAGGTAAGTGATCGGGGAATCTCCCCGATAGTTCATTAAAGGTATATAACATCCTCTAGGAAGTAAGCAATCCTCATTGTAATTTTACTACTATAATATGCACAATATGTTTTATTGTTATTTATTTTTGTGAGTATATTTGATTTATTTTAATATTGAATTATGTATTTTTCATCACACGCAAGTCATTAGTTTTTTTCTTGACTATGTTGGTTTCATTTCAATAATTTTTTTAAACAATTAATTGTTGCAGGGGAGTGATTGGGGAAAGTCCCCAACTATTTATTATATTCGTACATGCTCCTCGATTCAGTTGGTATACCTATTTCTAATTGCACAAATATAGTATGAACAATATGTGCTTTTTGTTGGGTCTTTTTCTTGTGTATAAAAGTTTCATTATGATAATTTTTTTCTATATTTTTGTTGTAGGGTGATGATCGGGTAAAGGCCCCAGCTGTGGATCAGATAGCCCCATCCTCAATAAAGCAGGTATACATAATTGTGATTTTTGAAATCGAACATGAGAAATGTATTATTTTATTATGTTTACCTCAGTATATTGCTTTCATTTTAGTAATGTTTTATATATTATTGTTGCAATATATTGATTTAGCATTTGATATAGCATCAGATAAATAAATAGATATTGATGTGGATGAGATCATGTGTGATGTTGACATTGGATCTTCTCTAGAAACAATTAAAATGATAGAGCTGACCTTAAAAAAATTAATGAGGATATCCTCCATCTATTATTCATGCAACTACCGATAAACGATATTAAAGCAAAGGTTGATGGTTTGCTAAAGATATCTAAGGCCTCAAAAGTAGGTTGTAGGATTTTGAATTACAAGATAAATTCATTTATGATTTTATTGTTGATGTAATTGTAACTTTGGAACGTATTCACTTGTATATTTCATATATTGTATTTCATTGGTTCCCGATGTTCCTATTGGGAGAATCATTAATGTAATCAAGTCATGTAAAGTCATAGAGGTTAACCCTCCTTGTTTATCAGGGGGAAATGTACCCGTAGTTGGGGGGCACTAGGGTTATTAGACTCTCCTAGAGAATTCGGCCCCAGCAAGTGATTGTCAAGTCGGAAACTATTATATATAGAGAGTGAGACTCTCTATTTGCAACACACACACACCCAACTATAACGCATAGGGGAGAGAGGAGAATCTCACTCAAGTGAGAGAGAGAACAACTATTGGAGATCATCCTTTGTCTTTATGTTTTACTGCTGCCATTGGTGCTCATTCTATCTTTGAGGAAGTTGTGGTGTTTTCTCCTTTATGGTTTCCCTGAGGAAAATCTTTGTGTATGTTGTCTCTTGTGATTGATTATTGTGCATGTTATTCTATCAGATAAGATCCTAAGATCATATTGCTTAAATGATAAAAATATAACATGGTATCAGAGCTAACCTCAGAAGAAGACACTGTGCAGCTTCAGAAGCTAGGGATTCTTACTTTTTGGGTCTCTCTCCACAATCCATCAACAAAAGGAGGCTAGGATAACTCTGCATTTAAGGGTGCATTTTTATATCGAAGCATAATATGATTCTGAGCACTTTTAGTTTTTGAGCTACCACTACTGCAGGAAATTAGGGCTTTTCACAGAAGAGGAATTTTTAAGTGAGCCTAGCCTAGGATTTCTCTCCTCATCAAAATCGAAGTTTTGAAACCAATATAGAGTTTTTTGGTTGAGTATATATTCAGGAAATTCAAACCCTGATTTGCCCCAGAACCAGAAAACTAGCACTCGAGAAGATCGGCTCCATATCCAGTTTTCAGCTTCTCAAATTAGTAAGACCTAAATATTTTGTATTGCCATTTGAGGTTCTCAATTAAGATGTCTCATCACACCAATATTGATGAAAATATTGAGGGGGTTGATAACTTCTGATCATGGAAGTATAGGATCTCACTAGTTATTGAAGAAAATGAATTGGACTCCTACATCAATGGAGAGGTTCCTGTTCCGGAGGGAGATGAGGCTAAGGCCTTACACAAGAAGAACTTGATCAAGGCCAAGAGAATTATTGTTGATTCAATCAAGGATCACCTCATACCAGAGGTGTCTTCGATAAAGACAACTAAATAGATGTTCGATGCCCTCAACAAGCTATTTGAAGGGAAGAACATAAATCAGAAGATGAATTTGAGAAATCAATTGAAGAATGTGAAGATCCAGAATGTGGAAACCATACGGTCATACTTTACAAGGGTTTCCCAGATCAAAGAAAAAATTGAAGCAGTAGATGGAGAAGTAGAGAATGCAGAAATTGTGATGACCACCCTGAATGGTCTCCCTAGGTCATGGGAATATTTCATTTAAGGGATTTGTGCTAGAATAAAGCTAGTCACCTTAAGTAGACAGTGGGAGGAATGCTCACAAGAAGAATCTCGAATAGTAGCTCGAGAAGAAAATATGGGAAGTGAAGATCAAGCTCTCATAGTACACTCCAAGAAAAGCAAAAGGGACTATCATCATCCTAAGCGCAAGCATTCTCACTAGAAAGATAACTCTAGAAGATCTCAAATCATATTTTTTACTTGTGATGAGAGAGGAAACTATGCCATAGATTGTCCTAGAAATAAGAGTAACTCTTATAAAAAGAAGGACAAAACAAAACATCATCCTCACACTGCAGAAGATGATGATCCTCCCAAGAAAATAGTCAAACAAGAAAGTGAATATTCTGCAAGTGATGAACAATATGTTCTGATTTCTGCCCTCACGGGAATTGTCACACATGGAAGCAATGATTGGCTTATAGACAATGGGGCTTCCAAGCATATGACAGGATTTAGAGAATGATTTGTGAAACTATTTGAACATGAGTCACCCCAAAAGGTGAAACTTGGGGATTTCTACCAGTATCCCATAAAAGGTAGTAGTGAATCCTCCTATAAGCTAGACTCTAGAAAGTCTATGAATATGAAGGATGTCTTGTTTGTACCAGGACTAAAGAAGAATATCCTCTCCATATCTGCATTGGATGCAAAAGGCTTGAGGGTTGCATTTGTAGATATCCAAGTGCTTATGTGGCCAAAGGGAAATACTATAGATGATGTAGTAGTGATTGGAGAGAAAGAGGGAGGCTTATACAAGCTAAAAGGTGAGCCAGAACAAGCATTTGTCCATGAATCAATAGATCCAAGTGAACTATGGCATAGAAGGCTTGCACATGTGCACTATAGGGAACTACCACTTGCAAGAAAAGTTGTTGAAGGTATTCCAGAAATACAGGAAAAACATGAAGGTGTTTGCAAAGGATGTGCGAAAGGAAAGAACACAAATAAGACATTTCCAAGTAGAGAGAGAAAGGAAAAATGAATCTTGGAAATCATCCACTCCAATGTATGTGGTCTGATGTAATCTAGTTTCTTGAGTGGGTATGTATACTATGTTTCTTACATTGATGATTTTTCCAAGAAGACATGGATATACTTCTTGAAGAATAAAGATGAAGTATTCAGTAAGTTCAAGGATTTAAAAGCCTTGATTGAGAACCACACAGAAACTAAAATCAAGACCTTTCAATCAGAAAATGGTAGAGAATTCACATCAAATGAATTCAAAGAATTATGCATAGATTCAATGATTAAGAGTGAGTTGACAAATCCATACAATCCACAACAAAATGGGGTTGTAGAAGGAAATAATAGAACAATTATGGAAGATGCGAGGGCAATGCTTCATGATCAAGATCTTCCCATGCATCTATGAGAAGAAGCTGCTAGAACATCTATGTATGTATAGAACCATACTCCGCACAGAGTACTTGAGAGAAAGACATTTGAAGAAGTCTTTTTCGACAAGAAACTAGAAGTCAGTCATCTTAGAATACTTGGATGTCCAGTGTACATACACATTCTGAAAGAAAAGAAGACAGAATTAGATCCTTCAGGAAAGAAGGGTATATTCGTGGGATATAGTGAAAGCTAGAAGGATTACATAATATACTTCCCGAGGTTCAAGAAGATCGATATCAGCAGGGATGTAACATTTGATGAAGACTCAACTTACATCAAAATCTAGAAAGAGACCTGTTGAAAACCCTAAAGAAACAAAAGCACCCAAGATTCGAGATACAACTATGAACGATGCAACTTCAGAAGAAGATCGAGAAATAGAAGAACTCTAGGAACCTGTACATCCACCCCATGAGAAGAATCAACCTGCATGGATATGAGAGGCTATCCAAGGTGCGGAAAGATATGGGAATTTAGAAGAAATTTATAGAGAAAGGAAGAAAGCTAGGTCCTACTCCGGATATGTATCCCTATTATTTGACATCATTGATAAAGATGCTTCCAACTATGAAGAAGTGGAAGAGAAGAAAGAATGGAAGGATTCTATGATCGAGGAGTACTAGTTGATCATGAAGAATGATTTTTGGGATGTTGTCCCAACACCAGAAGGGAAGTGTGTGGTGACTTCCAAGTGGATCTACAATATCAAGCATGTTACAGATGGCAGCATAGAGAAATATAAAGAAAGACTTGTGGCTCGTGGCTTCTCCTAGAAAGAAAGAATATACTATCAAGAAATTTTTGCACTTGTAGTGAGATACACTTCCATTAGATCAATACTTGCTCTGGATGTAGTAATGAAATGGAAGATACACTAGATGGATGTCAATACTGCTTTCTTAAATGGTCTAGTGGAAGAGGAAGTGTATGTGTAGAAGCCACTTAGTTTTGAGACACATGACAGGGAAAATCATGTGTGCAAATTAAAGAAAGCTCTGTACTATTTGAAACAGGAACCCAAGACATGGTATGAAAGAATTGACAACTTCTTGACTAGTCTGGGCTTTACTAAGAGTAAAGCAGATTCCACCCTTTACTACAAGGTTGAGGAATGGAACCCAGTGATACTCCTACTATATGTAGATTCCCTATTTGTAATAGGTGAGGATCGGTTGATTGCTGACATGAAGAGGAAGCTTGTTGATGAGTTTGAGACAAAAGACTTGGGAATGATGCACTAATTTCTAGGCATGGACATGTGGAAGAATGCAGATGGAATCTCCCTAGGACAAGGAAAGTATGCAGTAGAGATCTTGAAGAGGTTCAGGATGATGGACTGGAAGGCCATGACCACACCTATGGATTTGAACCTAAACCTATTGAGTGATGCTTCATCAAAGATGGTTGACACTATGATGTATTATCAGATGATTAAGTCCTTGATGCACCTGAAAAATACGAGACCATATATTTTCTTTTCTATGAACACATTGAGCCAGTTCCTGATAGATACGAGACATGTTCACCTGATTACTGCAACGCATATTTTGAGGTACCTGAAGGGTAGAGTTGATTATGGCTCAAGTATGAGGCAAATAAAAAGATTAACCTAGAAGGTTATGTGGATTCAGATTGGGAAGGAAGTCTCATTGATAGGAAGAGCACTTAGGGGTGTTTCTTCAGTATGGTATCAAGTGTGATCTCTTGGTTTAGCAGGAAGCGGTCCTGTGTGGCACTAAGTACAACTGAAGTAGAGTACGTCACAACTTGTTTGGCTAGATGTGAGGTAGTGTGTCCGAGGAAGCTACTATTTGATTTGTTTGATCTCTAGTTGGATGCTACTTGTATATATTGCAAAAACCAAAGTTGTGCAAAGTTTTCATAGAATCCGGTGTTCCATCAAATATTAGAGCATATAGAGATCAAATATCACTATACCAGGGATATGGTGCAGATATGAGTAGTGAAGATCTAGTATGTTGCAACAAATGAGCCGATAGCTAATGTGTTGACCAAGCCATTAGCCAAAGTGATGTTTGAGTACTTTAGGGAGCTTCACTACTCATCTTTATGCCATATCCCTGATATACTGATATGTTGCGACGGTTGAGAAGATAGCTAATGTGTTGACCAATACATTAGCCAGAGAGATGTTTGAGTACTACCAAGGGGAAGTGATGAGTCTATTTTCCTTTGTGACATGGTGGCAGGTTCGGCCTGCCATGGTCAGAGGTAAGTGTAGGCCCTTTCTGACATGGTGGCAAGATTGGTTCCCCCCCATGGTAAAATGTAAGTGTTGGGCCTTTTTGACATGGTGGCAGGATTGGTTCCTCCCCATGGTGAGATGTAAGTGCTAGGATTTTCTGACATGGTGGTAGGATTAGTTTCTCCCCATGGCCAGATGTAAGTGTTGGGCCTTTCTGACATGGTAGGATTGGTTTTTCCCATGGTTAGATGTAAGTGCTGGGTCCTTCTGACATGGTGGCAGGATCGGTTCTTCCCATGGTCAGATGTAAGTGTTGGGCGCTTCTGACATGGTTGTAGGATTGGTTCCCCCCATGGTCGAATGTAAGTGTTGGGCCTTTCCTCAGATGGTAGATGGTGTGTCCTACCATGCCGATGGATGTAAGTACTGGGCCTTTACTCGGATGGTATATGGTGTGTCCTACCATGGAGATGGATGTAAGTGCTGGGCCATTCTTACATGGTGGGAGGATGGGCCTCCCATGGTCAGATGTGAGTGCTGGTCCATTTCGACATGGTGGGAGGCTGGGCCTCCCATGGTCAGATATAAGTGTTGGGCGGGACTTTTCGACATAGGTGGGAGGATGGTTCTCCCATTGTCGGAGCTAAGTGCTGAAGAAGATGAATACATACATGGAGGCTAGGCCTACAACCAGCATGAAAAAGAGATTTCTCTGTAGAACTCCCTGTGTCAAGTAGAATTGAGAGATAACACCATTTGATTGATATAGCGAAAGCAGTGATGATGATGATGATCCAGTGACGATCTAGCTCTGATCTAATGATGAAGACTTATGTTGATGAATTGTGTCAAGAGAATACCTTCCTAGTTAAGAGGGAGTGTTGATGTAATTATATCTTTGGAATGTTTCACTTGTATATTTCATATATTATATTTCATTGGTCCCTGATGTTCCTATCAGGAGAATCATTAATGTAATCAATTCATGTAAATTCATATAGTTTAACCCGCCTTCTTGATCAGGGGGAAAAGTCCCCACAGTTGTGGGGCACTAGGGTTATTAGACTCTCCTAGAGAAGTCATCCCTGGCAAGTGATTGTCAAGTCAGAAACTAGTATAAATAGAGAGTGAGACTCTCTATTTGTAACACACACTCACCCAGCTATAGTGCATAGGTGAGAGACGAGAATCTTTCTCAAGTGAGAGAGAGAACAACTATTGGAGATCATCCTTTTGTATTTGGGTTTTATTGCTGCCATTGGCGCTCATTCTATCTCTGAGGAAGTTACTGGGTTTTCTCCTTTATGGTTTCCCCGAGGAAAATATTTGTGTCTATTGTCTCTTGTGATTGGTTGTTGTGCATGTTATTCTCTCATATAAGATCCTAAGATCATATTGCTTAAATTATAAAAATCTAACATTTATAATTTGTACTTGTATATGATCGTGAACTAACAATTGGTTGGTATCTACAAGATTTTTGTAGAAATAATAGATCAATCCTATGTGCAATGATGCTGAGAAGAACCATAGGAAATAGATCTTGCTACTAAGAATTCTCACAAGCATACATAGGAAAATAAGAGAGAAGAAAAGAGACTGAATCACATGAATGAAGAGATGAATATTGGTGTGTATCCTTCCATTGAATAATTATGAATAATAGTGTACATAAATAGTACATCCCTCATAGGAAAGTTGAATTGTATGGAAACAACTCATAAATCTCAAAAAGGCTGACTTACCAAAATATAGCAAACCCCCATAGGTGGATAAAGCACTTGCTAAATCTATCGAGGACCTCACGAGTTGGAAAAATCATGAGTGAGTTGTCAAGGAGATGGAAATAACATGCTAATCCTAGAAAATGGAGAAAAACTAATGGAGGATGGGTTGGAAACAAAACCTCCTAGTTTCCTAGTTGACTAGCTTTTATCTTATCCATAGAAAAAGCAGAAAAAGCAGAAAAAGTAGAAACAAGCAGAATCTGCTATAAGGTCCTGCATACTAATTCTAGATGAACCCAGAATCAGAAATAACTCATTCCTAGGATATAGATTGCATGCATTGACTTTAAGGTGCCACCTAATTAAGTTAGTGGGTGAATAATTAATTAAATAATGATTAATTATTTTATCCTAAGTTGTGAGTGGGTTTAATATATTCCAACACCCCCCTATAAGTCTGAATTTATGATGGTATGACAAAAAATATGGTTGCATATGGATGCATATAGGGCCCGGCAACAAGGCTATGGTCACCCTTTTACAATTATTATGTCCAGAAAAGTGAGGAAAGAGGCAAAACTACGTGGGGAAAATCCTCCCTCAAGATAGGACAAGGCACAAAATTTGAAATATGTATGTCTTCAAAATATCCTTATCTTCACTTAAATCAGCCGAGTGAACTTCTTCTGGATGGAATACTTGTTGAAGAAATCATGAACTCCATGATCATGTGTTGGAGTGTAGAACCTGCAAGAAGGAAGAGGGGAGACTCCTTGTATCTCATCATCTGATGAAGTAGGAGCATTATCTGAATGCTTCTTGCTGCTGTCAAACTCTGATCTGAAAACATAACCTGAAATGGAAAAGAGATCTATGCATACTCCTTCCCAAAGTGTACAAAAAATAAGGCAATTTATTTCACACCCAATTCCCTGAATAGCTGCAAAATTGTGATGTGAATCACATGTAAATATTCCAATCTGCTGTAGCACCTATATAGATCTGATATGAGGCTGATAAAACACTGATATATCAGAAACATTAACATATGGAACAGCAAAGACAAAGGCTTCAGTGGCTCCATGAGGATATAGGGCTAGACTAGGAAAAATATGAACAACTGGGGAAAACTGATAGGTGTAAAAATATGAATGATGGATGGGCATAATATCTGAACCATAAGTGTTTAGAATATATCCAAACATGTTTAATATCAGTCCAAATATGACTAAGGACATGGATAACCAGCCAAAGAAAGATAGGAAAGACTTCAAGCCATGCAAGATAAATATCGCTGCATAAGAGACCAATGAGGAATCAGCAGGTGATCTTGGGATTTGTATAGTCTTTGGATTATTCAGAGGTATGGTAGATGGTATGGATGGTGGTATTATATGTGTCATGACATGCATATCAGCCTACAAACAATATTCTAAATCAGATATACAAGCTTGTGAGGAAGAGCTGCTCAAAGGTAAGTCAATATCTAGTGAAAAATCACAATTTTTGGGAGATGAATCTAGTAGACTGAGAGGAGGATCATCAAAGAAAGATTATGATATTTCTGATTCTGATATAACAGAGGATAAATCTATATCAGAGACATGAGAAAAGGAGAGAACTCTGGCACTCAAATCATAAGTTATATCACCTTGGAACTGTGCAGTATGACATTGTTCTGAGGAATCAGCAGGCTTCTCTAGTTCATCTGGAAATTCGATCTTGTGCTTCTCAAGAAGCTGAGACATGATTTCCATATTCTTATTGAAACACTTATTCTCTGAATGAAAACCCTTGCTGCAATAAGAACACTTGGATGCGCTCCCTTTCTTCTTAGCTTTCTTCATTAAATCTTCATATGAATCTTCATCTTCACTTTCTGACTTTGGCTTCTTCACAATTTGCTTCTCTTTTGGTTTGAATTTATTTCTTCTTTGAACCAAGAGAGCATGATCCTTGCATTTTGGAGAATTAAGGACACCCATATGGATCAATTTATCTTGCTCCTTTGCCAGTGAATCAAGAAAAGAATTTAAAGAAGGCATTTTCCACTTAGGAACAGCAAGCCTAGTAGCATGAAAAGTAGACACAAAAACTGAGTAATCAGGACCCAATTTTGAAAGAATGGAAAGGATTAATTGATCATCTGATTTCTCAATCCCACATTGCTTGAGCATTAGAACAAGTGACTTGAACTTGGTGAAGAAACCCTCAAGGGTGAATCCATGAACCTGGGTAACACTTTTTGGCAAGCGAATTTGGAAAAAAACCAAAAAACGTACCTCGGTCGAGGGCTTGTTAAACCCTCGAACGAGCTAATAATATCTCGACCGAGCTTTTTTTAAGCCCTCGAGCGATGTTTTTTTCAGCCCTCGGTCGAGGTATCTATTAACCCTCAATCGTGGTATTAAAACCTCGACCGAGGGTTAATAAATACCTCGACCGAGGTATTAACTCGGTCGAGGTATAGACCTCGGTCAAGGTATAGACCTCGGTCGAGGTATATACCTCGTCCGAGGTGCCTCTGTCAAAAAAACTATAAATAGAGGCCACGGACCCCTTTCGTAAATAAACATGATTTTTACATTTAGGACCTCGACCGAGCTAATACCTCGGTCGAGGTATTAAAAAGACCTCGACCGAGGGTTTGTTAAACCCTCGGTCGAGGGATTTACAAACCCTCGACCGAGGTCTTGTTAATACCTCGATCGAGGTATTTAAATACCTC
>LPNX010807366.1:0-21580 GCA_001517045.1 Pseudotsuga menziesii
GCGTGATTGAAATCTGCTTAAAACACGTCTAATCTGCCACCACACATGTTAAATCATACTGAAAAATACCATTAATCATTGCTAGCTGACACCCATGACGTGAATTTGTCCAAAAATTTGAAAAAATGAGGAGCGCGATTTTCTTGTAGCGCTGTCTTCATTAATTTTCCTGTCAGCGCTACAAGAATCTGTCTGTGCGTTTTTATCGTACTTTTACAGCTTTTGAACAATTTGTCGGATGTTTAGAGGATTTTTAAGGGTCATTAACAAGTGTATTTTGTTCTCTAAACATGTCACTGAATCAACTTTGGAAATAGACCTTCTTTACCTCTTTCGAAAAAAACTCAAAAAGGCTATAAAAAGACAAATAAAATCTAAAGAAAACCAAAATGCTCACAAACTATTAAAACTAATAAATCATCAATAAATTCTTCAAAAAGACCAAAACTGAGAAGTGATCAAACCTATGATTGAAAGTGAAAAAACAAACCAAAATGGAGAGAAAAATTACTGTCATAACAGGGGGTCCTTAAGAACTTCAAAATGCCACACCCTCATAGGGCACCCAAAAAACCTGCATCTCCCACAACAGCGACATCATCTAGTTCATGTTTCCTTTCTTTCCATATAACCATTTTTCGATCTGATAGACTTACCAAAAACAGTTTAAAATCCATTTAGAAGCATTTCTCATCAATAAAATTGCTTGAAAACTTTTATTTTGGCTAGTCCATTAGTTTTTTCTAGGGTTTTTTATATTTTAAAATCATTTTTAATGAAAATACCCTTCAATATAGTTTTCAAAAAGTCATTTTATCGAATGTTTTGGGAAACTAATGGTCATTTTCAAATCTTGCAGGGACAAAAATAAATAGTAAATTCTATGGGGAAGTTTGTTTTTAACTTTTTCGTACTTTTGAAAATGGAAAAATTTCACGAGCGTTCATTTCGATACTTTGATCACGCTCTCAAAACCCAATATCAAAGTTCCAAGTCTTTTTTTTATTATTTTCAGACTCGTAAAACCCTTTATTGTGAAAAGAGACCTAATGGAGTCTCCTTTAAACACTTTTCGGACTCCCTAAGTATGAAAATATTGTCGAGTACTTGTCTTCTTCATAATCGTAAAAGTATTTGAAGAGTCATCTCTCTGATGGTAGGTTATATATTTTTTAGTTCAGATAGACTATTTACAAAAAAGGATCATTTGGAGTCTTCTTCTGTCTTCGTTCAGACTCTTTAAACATGAACGATACCGAGTTCACTTTCAATGGACTCGTTAAACTAAATACTGAGAGACCCTTTTTTGGGAACGAACCCCCTCCTTTCTTAGGTTCGTAAAACATATGAGAATGGACTTCTCTTCAGATGAGCTACAATGAGTGTTTGTTACCCTCTTTGAACTCGTAAAAATTAAAAGAGGCACTCATCAATCATCATGGGGAAATTAAGGGAAGGGAATCAATTCATTTTTGTGAATAATATGGTAGTTTGTCATCACCTTTGAACATGGCACTTGTCTGCATTTCATTCAGTCAATTGGGTAAAATTATCTTTTCCCCAAGTCGATCCACTTTCATGAGTCATGCCACTACTTTGAGTCTTTTAAAGAATGCATCGTCCGTTGTCGTATTGTGTTCTGCCTCATCAAGTCAATGCTTCCAAGTCTTTTGTCGTGCCACCCGATGTTCAAAGGGAATTTAGAAGTTTACCTCTGTAGTTAAAAAAACCTTTGTGTAAGTACCTTTTGAGTTAGTCCTATGGTTACATTATCTACAACATCCTAGAACTTTGTTTCAAGTTTCATCATAGCCCTCCTTCGACAAGACTATTCCTGTCGACATTAGCTCATCATCCAAGAATTAGTCTTCGAAACAAGTTTAGTACCTTGATATTTGTATGACTCAATGACATTCTCTCGCTATCGACATAGGTTCACATCATTGTCCTTTGATCAAGAGATTCAACTGAGTTTTCAACATCAAATCATCTATTCACACTTAGCAGATTGTACTAGAGTACCTTGGGAATCATTGACATTAATGGTGATCTCCCTCGCACTTGTTAACGGTTCACATCATTGGCCGGTAATCAAGTGGTTTCTACTATGTTAGACTTCATATCATTGTAATCACATGGATATAATCATACTTTGTGGAAGACGAGACGAAGACCCTGGGTTTTTGTTGAAAATCACTCATAGTTTTTCCCCTGGGATGCAATGGAGTATATTGTATGAAGTACGAGCATGGATCCACATTTGTATGGTCGTGGCTATGCTCAAATTTGCATTTGTATGACATAGATATACATTGTATGTCTGGTTGATATGTCTAAGTTTGAGTCCTCTATCACATGGATCTATGTTGTATTCTAGTAGCCATGGTTCTTTATCTCTCTCATGGATCTACCTTGTATTGGTCTTCAGCCATGATGAAGACATACTTTTTCATTAGTCAAAATTATTGATGTATTACAGATCCCTAGTTGATGATCTCTGATCAAGATGATTCTTGCCTCTAAGTGATAAATTTATGTTTTAAAGCTCTTGCCTATTGTATCCCTCTAGCCTCATGGTTTGGGGGGAGTTTTTTTATATCTAAATATCGTCATCAGCATGTGATAAGATCCCAAACTTCAGTATTTCCCTCAACCCCAAATTGTGAAGCAAGAACATTGGTCCAAACAACAAATTTGTATATGAAAATATAGCATGGCTTATACCCTTTAGTAAAAAAATGGTACCTTCTTTAGCAACACTTGTAATATGTTAGTAGTAAGCGGTGGCACCACCTTTAACCTTTAAGCAATGAGCAATTCTACCTAGAACCGCTCTGTAATGGTGAACACGGTAAAAAGTGAAAAAGAGAGGTTCTCACGAAGCTTCTCGAAAGAAGGATTTGTGGCACCCTTATCCCTGATCACTAGGGCTAGTTGGACTCTGTTACACCTAAATCTCATCATCAACATGTGATGAGATCCCAAATGTCAGTGTTGCCCTCAATCCCAAACTATGAAGTGAAAACTTTGGTCTAGACATCAAATTTGTATATGAAAATCTAGCACCGCTTCTACCCTTTATTAAAAATGCGGCACCTTCTTCAGCATTGCCTGTATTATGTTGGATGTAAGTAGTTGAATTGCCTTTCCCCTTTAAGCAATGCGTGTTTCTTCCCAAAACCACTCTTTCATGGTGTACAAGGAGTGGTGCCCTTGGTAAAAGGTAAAAAAGAGAGGTTCTCACGAAGATTCTCGAAAGAAGGCTTCGTGGCACCCTTATCCCTGATCACTAGGTTTAGTTGGGTTCTAGATACATCCTTGCCAGATCTCCTAGCCACCTCACCCACCAATTTCTCAACCATCCCTATCCATTCCAAGCCTATAAAAGTAGGATCAATCTCCATGGTTCAGAAGGGAGTAATGTTATGTTGTTGCTTTGATATTCTGGCCTAAGTTAGTCAAGAGAGCTTGAGGGAGCAAATTTGAGCTATTGGAGACAAGGTGTTGGATTTGTGAAAGAGCATATCAACACTAAGGCATAGGTCGTAAACTCTTTCTTCATTTTATTAATGCAAAGTTGGTTCCTTTCCCATATAATTGTTATGTTGTAATCTTGCATGTTATTGTCAGTTTCCTTAGTCACTGTCATAGATCTATAGATGATGTTCTGGTATCTTTAATATCTTGTGTGTTTGATGTGTTTATGCAGATATTTTCTTAGAGAAATTTTTTCATAAGAGAAGAATCACATCACTCCATCAAAGAATGTATTCCAGGTGTTTATAGCTTCTAGGGAAAGTCTTCAAACCTTTTTTGTGAACCATTTGTTCTGGATCTGAACCATTAAGACCAGATGAACAACTTATGTCCATAGAAGGTGCAAAATTCGTAGCTACAAATAAGGTGACTTCGTTGGGGAAGAGCTTGAGCAGAATTGATCTTCCTTAGTCTTTTTCAAGAACACTTGTCTAAAATCCAAGCTCCCTTCCTTCATCAATTCAATCAATTCCATTAGCTGATCTAGTGGTTATTGGTTTGGTATCTTCAGATCTGTTCAGATTTGAGTTCTTTTGACCCTCTGTGCTCTTAAGTATTGTTAATTCATGGTTTACGTGCAAGTTTCACAGTGATCTAACCTTGATTTTTCACCATTTTCCTTGTTTTTGTGCATTTACAGGGAACCGTGCATGTGCTGCAGGCAATAAGCGGTGCCACCGCCTGAAGGAAGTTAGTAGGAAGAGGTGCCACAGCTTGGGACCAGTAATTAGGAAGCAGTTCTGGATCAAAAACACTATGTGAGTGACTCTCTGCACGCGGTTCCAAGTAGGCCTTTTCCAGGCTTGTTTTTTCAAATTTGTTTGCAAAAATTTTGGTTTTGTTGTCTTCAGTTCTGAATGTCTAGGTTTGAATTAAATATATCTGAGTGCTTGAATGTTGAATTTGATGTGGTAAAAGGCTTGTTTTATTAAAATCAAAACAGATAGGACAGGTTCATCTTTTCATTAGCTTGTATACTTGGTTTTGAGTTTTTCAAAAGCAGTGTTTTTTGAGAGCTTAGCATCAGTTAGATCTCAGTATTATTGCTAAATAGATATGAAAAGAAAGACTCATTTGGTTGATAGATTGTTTCATTTTTCATTAAAAATGTGTGAAGGACTTCTTTTTGCTTTGAAGAGAAACTTTTTTGTTGAGAATTATTCATATCTATTGTTGGAGGATGAATTGTTGGACCTCTGATTAGCCTCATCAGCTTTAATATCTCCATCTTTCTTCTCTTTCTTTTACATTTTTGTTCTCATCAGAAGAAAAATATTAATAGTTTATGTTATATCTTTCTCGTTTTAAAGAAAAAATTGAAAAAATGTTGATTATGCCTTTAAGTGTGTTTTTGTTTCTCTTGGAAAAAGAGATCTTACTCTAGTTTGCTTGCTTTCAAAATTGGTTTGAAGTTTGTTTCTTGTTCTCTTTCTCAGAAAAAGTTTGGTTTAGTATAGTTGTTTGAGAATTTTTTTTGGTTTCAGAGCAGAAATTGAAAAGAAAAATACTCTCCCTCATATAGGTAGTCATGTTTTGAAAAGTAAGGTGAAATTATCTGCATTTCATATTTGCATGGCTTTACATTTCTGTCAAAATCCCATGCCTTCATGTAACCGCTCAAGACAAATTAGTGGTAGTTATAGGTCTAAAATTATATATAAATTTAAGTGATAAGTTAGATAAGTTAGTGACGTGTTTGGGTGTCGTAAAATGTAGGAGTTGCCGTTACCCTTCTACATTGCAACCCGAAACTCACACGGTTCTTCCATGTACTGTAGGTGTATCGAACAACCTTTCACGTACCCTTGAGGTATATAGAAAGATACTTCACATAGTCGATTGTATATCAGAAGGGCCCTTGTGGACGGTTGTGCATTAGACAACACTACTACCGATTTGATCTCCCATGTACCTTGTGTATATCATGAGACCCCACTAGGATTCCTTGTCCAATTGAGAAAAACCCTTTGGTCATCTTGTTTGGAGAAATACACTGAGAACAACACTCGGGTAGACTACTACGCACATACCTTGAGCATATCGCGAGTTGTACTTGCTTGACAATCCTGGTGAGAGACCGACTATTTTGAGCTCATTCTATCACTTAAAGTTTGCTTGTGGCCTGTAGCTTGAATAGGAGAAGACTTTGTGTGATTTTTCTTATCTCTAAAACCCTAGGTTAGGTTTCGTGACTGATACAATCTAGATGAGTTTCAGTTGAGATGATCCAGAAGGAATTGGGGCTTACCACCTGATTTTCCTCCTATTACGGTAGAAAGGCCAATGGAAGCCATTGATCAAGGAGCTGCAACCAGTTCCCATGAGGAAGAAAATATGGTAGTAGAAAGTGGAGATTAATTCACTTCTTACATTAATCCCTTGGCTCAACAACCTCCTATGGATGATACTATATTTCATCTTATGGAAGGTCGTACCGTCAATACTGATGAACCATAATATGGCCCTGATTCTGTGTTTTGGAGAACGTCTATGGGTTAGGCCATTTCTTCATTTGGGGTTAATAGAACCTCTCTTGAACAAAATTCTACAGGTGAAGAAGAATATAGACAAATCCAAGCATCCATTCACCATGCACAATATTTTCAAGAGAGAATGCAAAGACTGGATAGAGTTCTAGCCGCACCTACACCTCATAATGAATCTATATCGGCTAGATTACCTCGTAATACAGATCCTTGGCATGTGGCTGAAATCAGGGATTCCATTGATCCAAGTCAAACTTCCAATTATGTGCCTGCAATTTTGAATTCTAGGTCTATCTCTAATCATCCTATAGCTTCTATGGCTGGGGGGAAACCTTCAGTTCCTGTAGCGTCTGTACCTTCTAATGCCAGGGGGAAACCCTCAGCACAACCTACGTTACCCATTAGTGGAATTGTTACTAATAATAGATAGACCTATGTTATAGCTGATTTTACCACACATGGTTGATCACATATTTATGGCCTTCCTTGTCCCTCTGCAGACTCTTTAGACCCTATGGATTGATATTATACTTTGATGTTTCCAATTTCATCCCTGAAAACACATATTTATTGCTTTACGCAACTTTTAGCCCCATACTCACCTGTACACACGACTTTTGACCTTAAACCTGCGTACATCCAGATGTGTGCATACAAGCAAATAAGTTTGGAGTTTTCCTTCATGTGTGTCCAAAACACTTGACTATTGGCCTTCCATATGCCTTGATATCGCTCAGATTTGACCTGCCATTACCCCTTTGGAGTGCTATATGAGGAACCCCTTGGATACATTGAAGGGGAGGAAATAAAGAGAAACGAAACTATAGTCCATTGTTGCCATAGCTTGCATATACTTGAGTCTGCATCCCTTTGTCCCTTTGTAACACTTTGTGTTCCTCCCAAGCTTTCCTTTGCTTGTGAGCTTGCTATCGAGAGATAGAGGATTGAGGTGGTGGAGGTCCAGGTGGAGGACTCAGTGTCTCTGGTTCACAGACGTGCCACAGAGGTTGTCACTTGTGTAATCTCTGCTTTGATTAATAGAAATATCTTTTCTTGTCCAATAATGTGCATTTGAATGAATATTGAATCCATGGATATGTTTAATTGCTTATACATTGTTGATTATATATGCTAGAGTAGATATAACACCATATTATATAGCATGCTTGACTTGTTTGTTGTTGTAGAGAGAAAATTGCTAGTGCAATCGGGATTGGAAAAATCTCAACGGGGATCTACTTCAACCATCCAAAATAAGGTATCATTTGAGGTCCCTTAGTTTTAGATGTTTCGTTTCTCTTGTATATTGGGAAGGGATTGATTTCTTGTGTCTAGCTGTCTGTTGTGGTACACCCCAAGCCATAGGAAGTTTCTCTCTGTAACATAATTGAAGACTATGATGGGGAGGTTCCTTGTTTTTCTTTGGGGTTGGGGGAACAATGGGCTTGACTTGCTCTTTGTTTATCCCCATTTTCATGTTGCATTTTATAGTTTGTTCATTCATAGACAGTCCTCTTGATTGGTTTGTACTTGGCTTGCTTTTTACCACTTTTGTTTTCTCAGTATACGTGGGTTTTTCCTATACAATCACCGTATACACGCGAGTTCTGCCTATATAGCTGCATACATACGCAAGTTTTCTGTAGACATTCGTGTATGTCCTCACTTTTGTGGTTGAGTTTGATGTGGAAATTCACTTGGTGGGTTGTGGGTGTGGCTGGGTCCTCCTAGGTACCAATACTGTCTATTGACTGCTTCCTTTGTGACCAGAGACTGCTTTTTCATTGATTTTTCTTTGAAAGTAGTTTTAGTCATTTATCTTTTTGTTTTGCCATTAGTGCATTACTTTTTTTGTCTTGGTGTCTTGTTGGGCTTGTGCTTTATACTTTCTGTAGAGACTGATAGTTTTAAATGAATTTTATTTCATTTTTCATTCTTTTATATTGAAAAATACAAAATAGTTTCACTCTTAGTTGCATCTCGCATATGGATTTGAGGAGGTACTTGCATTAGATTTCTTGGATGAGAGTTGTGTTTAGGATTTCATATAGGAAGGATTGCATTGACATTGAAGGAAAATCTTGCATCTCATGTAGTGGCATACCATGTTCTTCATTCCACACATTGCACTTGGAATTGCTTGTTAGGTGTGCATATTTACTTCACTGCTGAGTCATAACTTCATTAGTTGCATGACTATTTCCCCTTTGAGTAACCACAACCAATTAAAATCAACGCTTAGTAAATGAACTACACATTTTTATTTTATAGGTTTCACAAACAAGATTAGGTTTTAGAGTCTTAGAATAGTTCATTGTGAGTCAATTATCCAAGAATACTAAACAACAAAAGTAGGTGTCTGTCTAGGTGAGAGAGAGAAACCCTTGGTATAATTAGTGTTTCTCAGGATGCACCTCTTACACGGGACTTAAGCACGAGGTAGTGCATGCGATTGTGATTGGGATGACCCCTGGTCACTTTCTATGAGCACCAGAGATATTTCCAAGGTCGTATTTGTATCTCAGGGCTCTTTTTAGTTTCAGGCTTTGCTACCTTGCCCATACAGTTGATCCCGCCTATGACTATCCTCCTGAACATTGGCTATATTGAGGCGACCTTAGTTTCCTTACCTAGGTATCGCACGGGGTGCTTGCAGAGGTTATTCTGTAGGTGTCTTCGCCAGGTAGGGGTCAGGAAACACAGTCACTTTATGCTTAGAAGTTGCAGACCACTATAATTGGTTACATAATTCCACTTGTAGTGTATGGGAGTTTTGAGCCTCTCCTAGGTGAGACATACTTGCTGCATTCATGATCTCACATATCATCCCCTTGTTTTGCTTGTATTTTGGTTGTATATTCTCTTAGGAGTGTGCTCTTTGTGCGCTAGTGGGATTTTGGGATTGTGGTTACTTGAGTATATTTATGCTCCCTTGAGTTCATATCCTTTTATTTTTGGCATGCCTGGTATCCTGTCACCTGTCCATGGTCCTAGTACGGACCCTGGTGTTGGAATTGGGGGCATCACAACCCCTTACCATGTTCATGGTCTCGGGAATGGTCATATTCCATCCTTTACTCCATTTGTGGAGGATTTTTATTCCCTTCGCTCGGTCTTTACACCAGTGGTCACTCTCATGGGGGTTGTAGTGGATACATGAATGTTGGGTCCACACCTTACTTTCCTTCTTATGTCCCATCGTCCACCGCATTTTTTCCTTTGAATGTAGTTGTCGTGATCAATCCTCCTTGTAGCCTATAGTTTGGACTCTTTACTGACTATTTCCAGTTGTTTTGAAATAATATTATTGTCATGTAGGGTCCATTTTTTGTACACTCTCTCCAAGGGCTTTGATCCATTTGTGCCTATTTCAGGTATTATGTCTAAACTAGAATATAGGTTAGGATTTCACATCCGCTTGCATTTTGCATAAACTTATGACCGTTTCATCTTAAACTTAGGTACAAACCCATTCCATGATGTCACAGAACCTTCATGTTGCTGTTAGAAGTGGTATTGTGTGAATGGTAGAGCTTTCATTCACATGGGTTCCCTAGTTAGATCCTTTTTTCATTTGGTGCCCATGCTGCATTGCCTCCTTTAGGTTATGGGAGTCCCTTTTTAGTACTGCCATGTCTTTGAGAAAGAGCCTCGTACTCCTATTGAAATTTATGCTGGCCATTTCCCCAAGACTCCCTTGTATATGTCAAGTTGTAATTGCATTATCATGAGTTTTTCTTTCCTTATTGAGCCTTATGTCGATTTCTTGACTTTGATTATCAGCCATATAGCCTGAGCTTGTATCATGTCTAGCAAAGAAGATCCTTTTTACATATCTTTTGCAACTTGATTCCCCATTTTTTACTAGGAGGGGACCTTCCCCTGAGTGTCGTTATCTTGCACATATTTCCTTGCATTGAGCATAGGTATGTTCCGCTGCTTGGAACTAGTTTGCTTGTCCCTTGACACTCATCTCCTCCTAGATTTGTAACTATAAAGAACTTTTATTATTTTTCAATCTTTTCAAAATATCTAGAAATTTCCAAAAAAATAAAAAAACCAAAAAGGAAGAAAGGAAAATATGTTATCCTTGATAGCAATCGAGTCGTGTCCCCTTCGAATAGAGAACTGTATATCACATCCATTGGTTGGGTTATTAGTTTGAATTTAGGAGTTGTACTCATTACTCTGAGTTTATCTCCACCAATTGGTTAAGATTTTAGTCCCTATGGAGCCTCTGTTGATGTATCCTATGTCACAGAGATGTCCCAGTTTGCATATCGAGTCCATGTTGCCTACCTTCAGTCACCATTTTCCTTTATGCTATTGTTCGAAGGAAGTTGAAGCCTGAGTCGACTATTCCTCAGTTTTTTTTTAACTTTTCATGTCGTCCATTCCTAGTACTATTACTGGTTCATGCACATCTTGTTCAAGTTCTTCCACATATACAACATTGCTAAGTACCTCATGTTGATTGATGGGGGATGCCATAATTCCCTCCTTCTAGCAGATTCCATCCCATCAACTTTAGATCATTTATTATGGGATAGATTCTAGAGTCATCTGAGTGCCTTGAGACTTACAGTCATCATTGGTAGGTTCTCTCACCATCAACAGTTTTGGGAATACATCAATGTTCCTTGATCGATGGATTCTTCCAAGTGTTTGACCTCAACACATCTATTCTCACTTTTTATATTGCACTCTAGTACCTTGATTCCCATTTTCATTATCGATGGGTGATCTCGCATCTGTTAACAATATACATCAATGGCTGGTAATCAGATGATGGAATACTAAGTTCAACCTCGACACCTCTATTCACATAGTAGGAAATGTACTCATAGCAGTTTGTGTAGAAGACATTCCAGGTTGGTGGCATTCAACTTATGCTACCTCCTTGATCATGCCAGTGTTCATGAGATTTCAGCTCTTGTGATTTGATTCCAGTGTATGTCAGATTTATTTATCCATTATGGAGGTTTTGATCCATTATGTATCTTCAAATTCTATGGAGATTTTGATCCATTGTATATCTTCATCATCGAGATTCTGATCTATTATATATTGTACATGACGATGACCACACATGTCACATTTTGTATATCATGCCTATTCATGGCCATTGTACTCTTATGTATCTGGGATTCCTATATGTATTTGCAGTCACATGCAGAGATTGATTATTATACTATACTAATGGATGGATGGTTCTTCCACCTAGTCCTTCATCACTCCACTTTTGGGATGGATTTTATAATGTACTTTGGCCATCATGTTACCCCTCTAACCTCACACATTAGGGGGCATCTGTTATAGCTTATTTTACCACACATGGTTGATCACATATTTATGGCCTTCCCTATCCCTCTGTAGACTCTTTAGACCCCATGGACTGATATTATACTTTGATGTTTCCAAGTTTGTCCCTAAAAACACTTGTTTATTGTTGCACATGACTTTTATTCCCATACTCTCATGTACACATGACTTTTGATCTCAACCCCACATACATTGGGATGTGTGCATAAATCCAAATAATTTTGGAGTTTTCCTTCATGTGTGTCCAAACCACTTGAATCTTTGCCTTCCATATGCCTTGATATCACTTGGATTTGACCCTCCATTACCCCTTTGGAGTGCTATATTAGGAACCCCTTGGATACATTGAAGGGAAGGAATTGAATAACAACGAATCTATAGTCCATTGTTGCCATATCTTGAATATACTTGAGTATGCATCCCTTTGTCCCTTTGGAGCACTTTGTGTTCTTCCCAATATTTCCTTTTCTTGTGAGCTTGCTATCGAGAGATGGAGGATTGAGGTGGTGGAGGCCCAGGTGGAGGAATCAGTTTCTTCGGTTCGCATAAGTGCCGACAGAGGTTGTCACTTGTGTAATCTTTGATTTGATTAATAGACATATCTTTTCCTGTCCAATAATTTGCATTTCCATGAATATTGAATCCATGGATATGTTTAATCGCTTATACATTGTTTATTATATATGCTAGAGTAGATCTAACACCATATTATATAGCATTCTTGTCTTGTTTGCTGTTGTTGAGAGAAAATTGCTAGCGCAAGCAGGATTGGAAAAAGCTCAAGAGGGATCTACCTCAACTGTCCGAAATAAGGTATGATTCGAGGCCCCTTAGTGTTAGATGTTTGGTTTATCTTACATATTGGGAAGGGATTGATTTCTCATGTCTAGATATGTATTGTGGTACACCCCAAGCCATAGGAAGTTTTCCTCCATAACAACCTCTACTGTAGGACAATCTGCAGTATATGTTCCTCCCACCAATACAAATATTGTAAAACATCCATTAATTCTAGGTCATCCCTTATCGACACAACCTGCAGTTAATGAAACCTTGTGGGGCTATTGTTACTCAGGAAATCAAGTACTTGTAGGGAATATGAATTATCAACCTACCTCTACAGGAATGTCCTACACTGGAATTCCATACCTTGGGAAAATATTTATGTCGTGGGGGAAATGCAAATGGTATTACATGCCAGCAATAGGAGGAATACCTATTCATACTGCTGGAGGAGCCAAAGGACCACCTTATGGAGGTCCTCCCCCCAGGCGGCCGAGTGGTCCCCCTCTTGGTGGTCTTGGAGGTCCCAGAGGTCCCGAAAGTCCTCCTCCTAGTGGTTCGAGTAGGCCTCCAAGTGGTGGTCCTGGTGGTCCTGGAGGTCCTGGTGGGCCTCCTCCTGGTATTCTTGGTGATCCTAGAGGTCCTAGAGGTCCCCCTTATGGACGTCCTGGTGGGCCAGGTGGCCCTGGAGGTCCTCCTCCTGGTGGTCCTGGTGGTCTTGACCCTGGAGGTCACCCCTCTTTAGGTGGATCTTTAGGAAATTCATCATCTCATCAACCATTTAAACAACTTGTATACTAGTCAGCATATGGTCCTACTGGAGGAGACATGCCTTATCAATACTTCTAGTATGTGGAACCCAATCGTCAGTTACCTTTTCTAGAAACTTTTGATTTACTTGATTTATCCAAATTGATCAATAATCCCATTCGACACAACCCTTCATGGCCGGCGATTCCAATAAATTTGCCATCGAACATTCCAAAATTTGATGGAAAGAAGGGAGATGATCCCCAAAACCATGTTATGACCTTCCATCTATGGTGTTATTTGAACTCCTTGATGGATGATTCAGTTTGTTTAAGGCTCTTCTAGTGCACATTGACCAGTACAGCTGCGAAATGGTACATTGAACTTCAACAACATTCGTTTGTGGACTTTAGCTCTCTGGAAACTATTTTTCTTACACACTTTCAGCTACCCATTCATTACGAAATGGTTACGGATATTTTAACTTCACTCAATCAGAACATCTGCATGCACATTTCAGACCATATCCATGAGTGGAGAAGGAGGAGAAGGCTTATTAAAGCTCCCATCCTGGACCAACTGCTAGTTGATTGGTTTACTAAGTCATTATTGCCTCCTATTGCCTGAGATGTGGATATGGGTGGTTTTGTTACTGAATAGTAGGATATCAGTCATGCTCAGTATTTGGATTTGGTCTATTCCCAATCCATAATGTTGTATGACCTAATTCTGCAAGCTCCTCACCCCAGCACTGATCTCGCTAAGCCACCAGCAGAAACCCTTGTTGATGGGGTGGTTGGATCCATTCAGCCCTCGTCGACATCAAAACCTTCCAAGCAACAAAATGATTCTACCGCTGCTCCTTCAACTCCTACGATTTCTACCGAGGTAAATTCTATTCAAAGAACACAAACTCCCAGCAACAAGAAAAAAGGAAAAGGTAAAAACAAGAAACCTGGAAACCAACAGGAGAATCCTAAACCAACAACCATTGAGAATGATGAAGGGAAGCATAAAGCTAAGTATCCATGCTTATTGTGTGGAGGAGATCACCTCATAGAAGAGTGTCCTCATTGTGATGAGATTAGAAATTTTTTGAAGAGCAACCCCACACCAACAGTTCTTACTGATCCTTTTCCTTCTCAACAACAACTGGTAGACCACATGTCTAATTAGGGAAACCCTAATTCCATGTAAGAAATCCAAATGATGTCTTTCAATACCATTAGTTTCAGTACTCATAAAATCACAAGACAAGACAGTAGAGAAAAAGGACAAGATTCCTCCTTCTGACAAACTTCCCTCTACTAGTTCTCCTCCATCTTCGTCTAATGGCCCTCTCATGATCGAAAAACCTTATATTGATTCAATTTTGCAACCACTTAAGGCTACCCTCAGGAAGTCAGTTTTCAATCCTAATGCCCGAGCTACCCAATTTCATAATGTAGTTGAATATCTAGCTCAGGCTCCTTGCGCGATGTCTACCCTTGAGGTACTCCAGAGCTGTCCAATTCAATGTAAAAAATTGCTAACAACTTTGGGGGCATTAGACCCAGATAATACCAACTTGATTCATTTTAATGTATAGAACTACAAATCCAGACTACCTCACCAACTCACATTTCAGATCGCCTCTAGAGTAATTGGAAGAAAGGTCCATCAGACCGTTTTGGATAAAGGAGCTTCGACCTCCGTCTTGTCCATAGCTTGTTGGCGGGCCATTGGTTTTCCTGAGGTTATGAAATCACCTAATAATTTGGAAGCTTTTTATGGGAGGGGTTTCCAACCCCATGGTTCATTTCCAACACTTTCTTTAAATATTGGGGGCAAGACCATTTCCATTCAAGTGGAATTGGTTGATGCCCTGTTAGATTACAATCTTCTATTGGGGAGGAATTGGTTTTATGTTATGACCTCTATAGCTTCCAAATTATTTAGAACTCTCCAATTTCCACATATGGGGAATATTGTGACTATTGATAAAATTTACTATTGTACACTGGATGTTACAACCCCTATGATGAATAACATCCCTATGCTAGGTGAGTCCCCTCCTCCATATTAGTCGATTGGGGTAGGTATGCTGAAAGACTCCACCCTTATGGGTTTGTTTTTGTCAACCCCTCCTAGTACAGAAGTGGCCACAGTGAATATGATTTCAACAACTAGCTATAATACCAAAGGCAAAGAAATTGTTGAGTTATCCTCCCTTGGCCCATGTGAAGCAATGTATAATGCTATCTAGTTGATTTCCAATGACCATATTTATGATCTTCATCTTGTGGCTTTGGAACCATACCACTTGCCTTATTGGTTGGAACCCTCTCTTGCCACTCGAGATTATGTCACATACACGTTTCCTTCGGATGAGTCCATTATGGAGATCATGAGTGAGAGTGAACCCATTTATGAAGATCACCATCGTCGATCATCTTTTCTTCCCAATGCCACTTTGGTTGGTTTTGACCTTGAATCACTTATCAGTACTGATATTGTCACCCATCCGCAAACACCAGTATTTTTTCCAAATATAGAATCCGAAGGAAACCTATGCAACATTACTAAAACCACCCCAATTGACATATCAGTCAAACTTGAAACCATTGAGCATGTTCATGTAGGGAAGAACTACTCAACGAAAGAAACTGAAGCATATAAAGAATTATTCAGATAATTTTGAGATATTTTCTCCTAGACTTATGAGGATATGCCTGGGGTAGACCTTTCTATTATGGTTCATGAAATTAAAACCTATCCTCTGGCAAAACCTGTCAGGCAGAAATGGCATCAAGTCCATCCCCGGAAGGTTGTGGCTATTAAAGCCGAAGTAGAAAAACTTCTCAAGGAAGAATTTATTTGCCCTATACCCCTAACATAATGGGTATCTAACATTGTCCCTGTGAAATAAATCTAGGGTACCATTAGAGTCTGTATCGATTTCTGAGGTCTGAACAAAGCTTGTCCCAAGGACAATTTTTTGACTCCGCATATCGATCAGATTATCGACAATTGTGCTTGAAGCGTCATATTTTTGTTCATGGATGGATTTTCTGGCTATAATCAGATTGAGATATTGCCCGCCGATCAGCACAAAATGACATTTATATGTCGGTGGGGAACTTTTGCCTATAGGAAGTTATGATTTGGCCTTAATAACGTCGGAGCTACATTCCAGCGTGCCATGTCCTATGCATTTCATGATATTAAAAACATTATGGAGCCATACCTTGACGATCTCCCACCGCATTCATAGCAACGGGAAGACCACCTTGGGAATCTTAGCGATATTTTTTTGAGATGTCATCATTATAACATACGACTCAATCCACACAAGTGTGTTTTTTGCGTTGAAATGAGATGTCTCCTTGGATTTGTGGTTTCTAAGGATGGAATCTGGATTGATCCACTAAATATTGTTGCTATATTATCGCTACTTACCCCAACAAATATTCTTGAACTCCAAAGTTTGCAAGGGAAGTAAAAATGTCTCCACCGTTTCGTTTGCAATTTCACTGAGAAAACGCACAGTTATATGCATCTCCCAAAGAAGAACACTCTATTCTTCTGGGATGACCAGGTCCAGCGAGCCTCTAATAATCTTAAGCACACTCTGACTCATTCACCTGTGATACACCCCCTGGATTATTCAAAGGAAATTCTCTTGTATGTTGCTACCTCCACTACTACCATCGGAATGGTTTTAGCATAGGAAGATCCCAATGGTTAGGAGCACGTCATATATTACACCAGTAAGAGCCTTATTGATTATGAAACTCGATACTCATGTGTGGAGAAGTTAGCATTGGCCACACTCATTTATGTTCAAAAATTTCATCATTACATCTTGCTTCGCACTACCACGATACTCGCAGATCAGAACCCTATGTACTACATCCTGACTCTTTAGGTACTAGGGGGAAAATATTTCCATTTGATTGTCATCCTGTAGGAATTTGACCTTGAGTTCACCAAGGTCACTTTAAAGAAATCCTTGGTCTTTGTAGAACTGATGTGTGACCTTCCCTGTGCTTTGATGGATACAGAGCCTAGTGATTCATTTCCGCATGAATTCCTATTCTTGATAAGCACGACAGACCCATGGTATGGATATTTAATCATTTATCTCCAAACTCAAATATTTTAGCCCAATATAACCCGTGATGATTGTAGCCGTATCCACCACCATGCAAAATACTATCTTATCTTAAATGATACATTATATAGATGTGGTATCAATTCCATTCTCTGACAATGTCTTACACATGAGGAAGCTGAACAAGTCCTTAATTATTTCCACTTAGGAGCATGTGGTGGTCATCATTCTAGGATGGCTACAGCTCAGGAAATCCTTTGCACTGGATATTTCTAGCCTTTAATCTTCAAATAATGTCATGATATTGTTAAGAAATTCCCATCCTGCCAACATTTCTATCCAAAAAAGCGCACCCACCCTGCTTCTTTACACCTCGCCATTGCAGTTGGCCTTTTTTTCCAAATGGGAATTGATTTCATGCATTGTAAGCCTACCTCAGCCGGGGGGCATGGTTACATCATCGTATACATTTATTATTTAACAAAATGGGCTGAGGCCATGCCTACATATGTAGAGGTTGGTAAGACTGCTTCCCTCTTCTTATTTAATCATGTGATTGCTAGGTTTGGATTCCCACAGTCTATTGTCACTGATCACAGATCACATTTCCGGAATGAGATGATGACTGAGTTAAGTACCAAGATGGGTTTTCACCACGAAAACTCAATCCCTTACTATACATAAGCTAATGGTAAGGTAGAGGCTAACAAAGTTTTAAAAACTATGCCACGGAGGATGGTTGGAGATCATAAATCCAACTATCACCTAACTCTCTTTTCTGCTCTTTGGGCTTATAGGACTTCGGTAAAAAAAACAACTGGTTTCACACCATTCTCGTTGGTTTACAGACTAGAAGTTGTCCTTCTTATCCAATGCCATATTCCATCACTAAAACTTGCAGTAGAATTTCTACCAAACACTTCCACCGAGGAAGAAATATTTATATACCTGACTAATCTTGACGAAACTAGAAGAGATGTCTCCTTAGCTAATGATGCACATAAGAAATGCTTCAAGGCCCAATACGATAAATCTGTTCAACCTTGGGTTTTCAATGAAGGTGACCTAGTTCTGACTTAGGATCAGAGACACGATAAACTAGGTAAAGAGAATTTCATGTCAATGTGGTATGGTCCCTTTGTCATCAGCAAAGGTTTAGAGAAAGGAGCTTACGAGCTCGTAGATTATGACAGTATACCCTCCGGGAAACCTCGCAATGGGTTGTACCTGAAGAGGTACTATGCTTAATTTTTTTGTATGGTACTGTGTATATATGTATATTATTGGATTTTAGTGTGTTGTGTCTTGATTCAGTGTGGTGTTGAGTTTAGTGTCCAAACTGTTTATACCATGTTTTGGTTATGCAAATCAGATGGACTTTTATGGCTTCGTTGATGGTGCTTGTCGTCAAAACCTGAACCTTGATTCAGCTGCTTGGGTTCTCTATTCCCCATCTCATGATTTGATCAATTTAGTAGCATTTTGTATTGTTCCCGCTACTAATGACATAGCTGAGTATCAAGCGATAATAGGTCCATTGATTGAGTCTGCATCTCTGAACATTCAAGACTTGGTAGTGTTTATGGATTCACAATTAGTGGTTTGTCATCTAAACCATGTCTATACCATTAGGAACCCAATACTTCTTTGTTTATTTCGGAGAGTATGTTTATTAGAGAGGAAATTTGAATATATCATGTATAGGCACATCCCTAGGTCAGATAATATGGTTGCTGATTCATTAGCAAACTACATCCTAGATTGGTTTATTTCTCATTCATAACTTGCAAAATAAACATGGTTCATTGTAAAATAAATTGTAAATGACACTTAAAAATCATGTAAATATGATTTCCATTTGCGACATATATACACCAGTAATGAGTCTGTATATATATAGTGTTTTTTTACAAAAATGTGGTCTTGAGACCTCCTCTGAAGCACTATGGATTTCAGGAAATACAAAATCATACAAAAAAACCAAAAGATGGTAATATTTCAATATTATAACATGCGGACCACCATCTAATGGTGCTCATGATAGCACATGATGGCCTTTGCTACTCTGCAAAGCAGTCGGCTAAAGCGGCCCGACACTCCTGCAGTGTGCCTGTGATACCTCATGGGTAGATCATCTATAGCTGCATCAAGAATATCAAGAGTCAGCCGCTCTAAGTTCTTCTCCAGCTTGGTAAGGTGGTCATCACCCCTGTGAACAAACTGAGCTCCAGCTCATCTATCCATCAGAGAAGATCCTCGAGGTCGTGCACCACCAACATCTGCATATAAGCATTAGGTCTTGTTACTACACATAAAAACATAAAATATTAAAAATCATAAAAAACATGATTGCCATTTTAGGGTTTTTGATCCTTACCAATATCCACCAACTGAGCACTAGGTGGTAGTGGTAGGTTAGGGTCACCTCTAAAATCTGTCCCTGAGTAGGCATAATCCTCGATCATGAGGATTTGATCTCGCAGCCAATGGAAAAAAGCAGCCTCAAATCTCACCTTGTCTCTTCCACCATCTATACGAGCCATGACCTCAAACCACCTTAGCATGAATGGGTCTCTATCCCTAAGATAAGTGAAGATCACTTGGGGTCTCATGAGAGGAATCCTCTCAAAAAAGAAATAAGCTAAAATGGACCTGAAATCAAACTGCTTTAGTTCTACCTGTTGACATTTTTTCATCTGATCCTTGAAGACGGGAAGAAGTGCCTCCTCCCAGTTGAAAAATGTAGGATCCATAGCTTCTAGGGAATACAACATATGTGCCTTGGATTCCTGATGAGGCCCTTGGATTCCATCCAGCCTTTGCATGACAAACAAAACTGTTCAAAGTGGCATATCCACCACAACCCTAATAGGAATCTTCCTACCTGACATTCTTGTGTGAGGCTGGCAATGATGGTTGATCAACTCCTAAGCAGTCATGTCCCCTCCTCAGGAACCAATAAGAGAGATAGGGGCCCCTCGTTTGGACAACCATGTCAAGAAGTAGATGTCCTCTACCTCTATGCTCTAAACATGAGGTCCTACCTCAAAGTACTGCTGCTACAGATGCCACATTTGTAGTATATATTCTAGTAAACGAGGATGTGAAATCATGTTGGGGGTCTGGAAGAACTTCAGAAGAACACAACCCCGTCGGGCACCCAAACAACCCGCATCTCCTGCAACTAGTGCATCATCTAGGTCATGTTGCCTTTCTTTGCAGATAACCATTTTTTGATCCAGCAAACCTGCCAAAAACATTTTAAAAGCCATCCAGAAGCATTTCTCATTAATAAAATTGATTAAAAACTTTTATTTTGGCTAGTCCATTAGTTTTTTCGAGCCCACGGCTAGCACTGTCTCATTCTAGTTAAGACATATTGGTGCCACCGCCTATTTCAAATGAAAGAAATGTGATTTCTATCGAGCACTGCCTTTCCTGTAAAGGCTCGGAGCGGTGCCCGCATTTGTCATTTTAGGTTTGGCCAATGAGCTCTAAAAAAAATGAAAATAAAAAATTGGAAAGGATTAAAGGAAAGAGGATGGATTTAGATGTTACATGGAATTGATGGTACAGAAAATAGATGGTGGATGCTCTTGTAATCTTTGGTTCATGTTTTGGCTCAAAAACTACCCAAAATGCTCTCTAAGATTGGTAAATACTGAAATAAATTGGTTTTAATATTTATTCAAGATTTTATAACCTTTTTCTAGGGTTTTTTATGTTTTAAAATTATTTTTAATAAAAATACCCTTCAATATAGTTTTTAAAAGTCATTTTATCAAGTATTTTGGGAAGCTAATGGTATTTTTCAAGTCTTGCAGGGACAAAGTCAAGCAGTAAAGTCTATGGGGAAGTTCATTTTTTAACGTTTTTGTACTTTCAAATTCGGAAAAATTTTGTGAGCATTCATTTCAATACTTTAATCACGCTTCCAAAATCTAGTATCAAAGTTTCGAGTCTTTTTCTAATTCTTTTCATAATCATAAAACCTTTATCGTGAAAAGAGACCTAACGGAGTCTCCTTTAAACTCTTTTTGAACTCCCTAAATATGAAAATATTGTCGAGTACTTGTCTTCTTCATACTTGTAAAAGTATTTGAAGAGTCGTCTCTCTGACAATAGGTTATTTCTTTTTCGGTTCGGATAGACTATTTATGAAAAAGTACCCTTTGGAGTCTTCTTCCATCTTCGTTTAGACTCTCTAAACATGAATGATATTGAGTTAAATTTCAATGGAATCGTTAAACTAAAAATTGAGAGACCCTTTTTTGGGAACGAACCCCTCCTTTCTCAGGTTCATAAAATGTATGAGAATGGACTTGTACTTGGATGAGCTACAATGAGTGTTTGTTACCCTCTTTGAACTCGTAAAAATGAAAAGAGGCACTCATCAATCATGATGGGGAAATTAAGGGAAGGGAATCAATCCATTTTTGCAAATAATATGGCCGTTTTGTAGTCACCTTTGAACATGGAACTTGTCTACATTTCATTCAGTCAATTGGGTAAAATTATCTTGTCCTTGAGTCGATCCACTTTCATGAGTCATGCCACCCCTTTGAGTCTTCCAAAGAATGCATCGCCCATTGTCGTTTTGTGTTCCGCC
>LPNX010807366.1:21636-31769 GCA_001517045.1 Pseudotsuga menziesii
TCATCGATTCAATGATTCCAAGTCTTTTGTCATGCCTCTCGATGTTCAAAGGGAAGTTAGAAGTTTACCTTTGCAGTTAAAATAGCCTTTGTGTCAGTACCTTTGGAGTCAGTCATTTTTAGATGGAATATTTCAACTCCTGCGGACAGCAAGGTGTTCCACTGGTCTGAATGGTTCAGATCCAGAACAAATAGATCACAGAGGCTGATAAATCTCCCTAGACACTGTAGATATCTGGAATTCAAGGCTTTGATAGTCCACTTGTGTACCTGCAATCAAGCTCAACACGAAATGAATCAAACCAACCAAAATATGATCTACTAATCTATGCTAGTGACTAAGGAATCTAGCAATATATATTTGAAATCAAACATCAACAATATATATGGGACAGAAAATCAACTTGCATTAGAAATATGAATAATTTTACAACCAAGCCTTAGTGTTGACATGCATCTCCATGAAGCCAGCTCTTCATCCCCAAAAACTCCAACTCTAGCTCTCTATGCTCTCTCCAAATGATCTTGGGCCAATAATCAATCCAACAACATAACAATACCTTCAATGTTCTCCCCTCAACCATGGCTATGAGCTCATATTTATAGGGCTTTAATGGATAGAGATGGTTGAGAAATTAGTGGGTGAGGTGGTCTCTAAGATCCTAGGATGAGGGATCTCGAGCTCAACCAACCCACAACAGTAGGGATAAGGCAGTACACGAGGCTTATCATCTAGAAGCCTCAAGAAACTTCTCTTTTTCCCTTTTTACCCAGGGTACCGTGCTTCTCCTTCTATGACAGAGAAGTTCTGGTAATAACCGCCTATGGACCAAGGGCAATGGGTGGTGGCACCACTTGTGGACAACCAATGAAAGGCGGTGCAAGAAGGGGTACAACTCCTGGATAAAGGGGCATGCACGGTGCTTGGAATTGTATGATAGATTGATGAAAAAACATTTAGTTTCCACTCCAGAAGCTGGGATTCAGAGCAAGTAGGTATTTCAAATGTCTTATCACATGATGGTGACAATATTTTGGTATAATAGGATGCCCCCCAAAGCATGAGTCTTAGAGTGATACAATAAATGAGAGCTTTGAGAACAAGCTGTCGTCAGGAGATGAAAATGTCAGCTCGATCGGAGTATGCATTCAAGTAGGCATCTGTAGTACATCAGTATGTTGACTCATAGACACAAGTAACCAAACTCATAGCTGCATACCAATACAAGGCAGATCCATGAGTGGAATAAACAAGCATGGCTACTAGAATACAACGTAGATCCATGTGATAAAGGACTCAAACTTGGACATAGCTACCAGACATACAACATAGATCTATGTCATACAAACACAAATTTGTGCATAGCCACGACCATACAAATGTGGATCCATGCTAGATATACAAAACTCCATCGCAACTTGGGGAAAAATCAATGAGCGCTTTTAAACAAATGCCTAGGGTCTTCATCTCGTCTTCCACGAAGTATGATTCTATCCATGTGATTACAATGATCTGAAGTCGAACATGGTAGAAACCACTTGATTACCGGCCAATGATGTGAACCGTTAACAAGTGCGAGCGAGATCATCATTAATGTCAATGATTCCCAAGGTACTCTAGTAAAATTTACTAAGTGCGAATAGATGTCTTGAAGTTGAACACCCAGTAAATTCTATCGATAAAAGGTCAATGATGTGAACATATGTTGAGAGAGAGAGAATCTGTCATTAAGGCATACAGATCTCAAGGTACTAAGTATTATTTCCAAGACTATTTCCTGGATGATGAGCTTATGTCGATGGGAATAGTCTCGTCGAAGGAGGGCCATGATGAGTCCCACATCGACGAAATGAAACTCGAAACATAGTTCTGGAATGATGTTAATGTAGTAACCATATGACTGACTCAAAGATACTGACACAAAGACTGTGTGGACTGCAGAGGTAAAAATTCTTCAGATCCCCCTTTAAACATCGGGCGACATGACAAACTGAATTGGCAACATGACTAGACAGGATAAATACACAATGCAACAGTGGACAATGCATTCTTTTGAAAGACTCAAAGGATTGGCATGACTCATGAAAGTGGATCATCACATAGATTAGTTGAATACCCAATTGACTGACATGATTGTGCAAACAAGTGCCATGTTCAAAGGTAACGACAAATAGTTGCCATTTGTTGCAAAATGATTCCCTTCCCATTTCCCCCATCATGATTGATGAGTTCCTCTTTTCAGTTTTACGAGTTCAAAGAGGGTAACAAACACTCGATATAGCTTGTCAGAAGACAAGTCCAGTCTCATATGTTTTATGAACCTGAAAGAGGAGGGGTTCATTCCCAAAACGGGTCTCTCAATGTTTAATTTTTAGCGAGTCCACTGAAAGAAAACTCATAATCATTCATGTATAGAGATTCTAAAAGAATACAAAAGAAGACTCCAAAGGGGTCCTTTTTTGTATGATTTAGTCTCCAAGGCCTGAAAAAGTATAAAATCATACCTTAGAGAACTCTTCCAGTCATGATTGGTTGGAGTGTTCCTTTCTCATAAATAGTCCTATCCAAACTGAAAAAGATAACCTACTGTCGAACGGACGACTCTTCAAATACTTTAACGAGCATGAAGAAGACAAGATCGCTCAACGATCTTTTCATATTTAGGGAGCCTAAAAAGGGTTTAAAGAGAACTCCATTAACCTTTTTCATGTTTGAATCTGGAGCATGAAAAAGTAATAAACTAATCTCAAACCACTTTTCATGTTTTAACCAGAGCATGAAAAATGAAAAGTAAGCTCAACACCATCTTACTCTTTTTAACGAGCTCAAAGATCGGTTTGAAAGAATGCTCAGGGATTGGTTTCATTTTTACGCAAGCTTGAAACCAACGGGTAAACTATGCTTGAAAAATCCCATTAACATGGTATACAGAGGTTGGAATCTTTCCCCCAGCATGATTGCTAGTGAAGCTTACCCCTAGCATGGTTGCTAGCAGCTCGACATGCCCCCAAGCTTTGTTTCCTTTTAAAATTCTTCTTACATACCCAACCTAAAACATGGTTACTAATGTGAAAATGTTCACCAGGAGGGTAGGAAGAACGAGAATCAGGCAAGTGAAAAGAAGGTTCAAGTTCTAACACTAAAGTGAAGACTCAACTCAAGGGAAGGGGATCTGTTTCATTTTTACACAAGCTTGAAACAGAAGGTAACTTTGCTTGGAACATGGTTTCATTTTTATGCAATCTTGAAACCAAAAGGTAAACTATGCTAAAGGAAACCTACTTCATTTTTTAACGAGCCTGAAATAGAACATGAACTATGCTCAAGGATGATTTCATTTTGATGCAAGATTGAAACCAAAAGGTAAACTATGCTTGAGGAGATCCATTTCATTTTTTAATGAGCTTGACATAGAATGGGAACTTTGCTCAAAACATGGTTTCATTTTTATGCAAGCTTGAAATCAAAATCATAAACTATGCTTAGTAAAAAATGACATGACGGTCAAGTGCTATTTCATTTTTTAACGAGCTTGACATAGAATGGGAACTTTGCTAAGGACATGGTTTCATTTTTCTGCAAGCTTGAAACCAAAAGCGTAAACTATGCTTAAGGAGTGGTTTTATTTTTTAACGGTCTTGAAACCAAAAGCGTAAACCATGCTTAAGGAGTGGTTTTATTTTTTAATGAGATTGAAACCAAAAGCGTAAACTATGCTCTAAAACCTGCTCCTATCCAACATGATATCAAGAGGTTGGTAAGTTGCCCCCATTTCATAAAAGTTAGCGGCTTAGCTCCATTATGATGTCCATATATTAGAGCCATGCCCCCCCATTTTACCTATGATGGGAAGAAGCTAACTAGAAGAAGGGGGAGGGACCACAAGAACATGCAACACATTTAGGGTTGTATGATTACTAGGAGTAATGCAATGGTCAGGTGTAACAAAGGAAAGCTGGTCAATGGTCTGGCACAATCTGAGGAGAACCTAAATCTTTCCAAGCAGTTGAGGATAGAATACTAACAGAAGCCCCTTCATCAACAATAGTGCGAAGCATCCGCCTAGTAGTAACATTCACAACTATATGGAAAGGAACACTCGAATGAAGATGAGACTCTATTAGGTTACTCCAGTCAAAGGAAATAACCTCACTACTCAAAGAGGGTTCTGTCAAAACAGACAAAATTTCCTCTTGTCGAGAACAATCAGAACAAAGCATAAAAACTTCGGCAGGTTTTGGTTCATTCTTTCATTCTCTACTAGAAGAGAAGAACAAGATGAAGATTTGGTCGAAGAGACTACTTCAATCTTAACACTCTCTGATGAAAGAGTGGGATTGGGTGGAAATGACACTGACTCAACCACTTTAACTTCACTCTCCAAAGGAAGAGTGGGATCAACCATAGATAAATCTGAATCGACCATTTGGTCAACCAGTGGGGGATCGAGGGATAACTTACTATCACTTGTTGGAATCACCTGTTGATGATCAGTAATATTTTCCAACCAATGCGAAGCTTCATCCATGCTTGGACAAAGAAAAGTACAATGGATAGCCTTGCATATCAAACAAGGATACAAGACTTTACCGTTACAACCTTTTACCAATGGGTCACTAGTTGAGGGAGTATCATCAACATGATGATTAGAGGTTGATGACACATACGGTTTGTACCTTTTAGACCACTCTTCTTGTACACGGGAGAGACCAAAACACTCCTTAAGAAGGTGATCCCCCTTACAAAGCTTACAAGGGAACTTGGGTTTTTCGAGCGTTCTCTTGGAACGAGCACCATCAAGAGTATATGGTTGCTGATTTTTCTCTTTCTTATCCTACTTCTTATAACTCTTCCCTTTCTTCTTCTTCTTACCCACATGACTACTAACCACAGAGCTTTGGTCAAGCGAAGAAGAAGAAAGGGGTGAAGCCACAACCAGCAAAGAAGGAGAAGGATTATGTTGAGGTCGATCCTCTCCTGGAGGAGAGGTGACATTTGAGACATTAGGTGTAACAGGAATTACTGGATTAAACAACCAAACCGGTAATCCTATAGTTAATACAGGAATATTTAGAGTGGCAATAAAGGGAGAACCAATAATTTCACTTGGAGGGAATACAAAAGGTACACCTTGGAAAGGGACCTCTTGAGTGGTAGTCCCAGATGAGAATGCCATCTCTAAACTCTCTAATAACCCCCTAACTACCATGCACATGCATGTACTACTCAAACTAAAAGCAACAAGCAAACATGTGAAAAGAGTGGATATGAGTCAGGAATCTCATAGGACAGGCCAAAATGATAACTCAGATGGTATGAGGATTCCTAAAAGGGTCTCCCAATATACGCAAGGTACGAGGGAGCTCAAATCGGTAGTAGTGCTGTCTAATGCATAACCGTACACAAGGGGCCTTCCGATATACAATCGAGTACGTGAAGTACCTTTCTATATACCTCAAGGGTACGTGAAAGGCTGTTCGATATACCGACAGTAAGTGGAAGGACTGCGCGAGTCCTAGGATGTAATACAGACAAATTAATGACAGCTCCTACGCTTAATGATGCCCGAACATGTCCCTAACTTATCACTAAAATTGCTAAAAGTTTTAACCTAGTACTACCGTTGATTTTATCTTGTGCGTTTAGGTGGAACCATGGAGTGAAAACTTGAAATTAAAGAAGATGCACACTGATCTATATGATAATGCAAGTTTTCCTCTTCAATGAAATTCTACCTAAGAGAGGGAGAGAGATTTACTTTTCTTCCCAAAAATGCACACCCAAATGCAAATGCAATTGTATCTTTTCAAACAAAAAGTGAAATATCAATGCACCCCAAACAATCTTCAAAGAAAATAAGAAAGAGATATAGAGAACCTATAACATAAATCAAAATGTTTCCTATCTTTTCATGCTTGAAAAATATGCATAAAAAATTGATGGAAAGATGATTTCACTAACGTTCCCAAACAAATCTAACTCTAATGCATGAAAAGCTGAAAACATATATTTCTTCTTGATGAAAGTAAGATCTAGGATTTCAAAAAATCATGCATAAAACAAGAAGAAAATTGTTCAAAACACTTGTGAATAAAGCAAAAGAGAGAGAAAACTAAAACTTCTCATTGAAACAGACAAGGAAATGAAGAACCAATCTTTCCTACCAAGCGCTGAAAAAATCAGCATGCAAAAGGAAACAAGAATCGCCCCAAGCAAAGAAAGACTCAAAACAACATGGATCACTCATGCATTCCAAGTCCAAAACAAACCAAAACCTACTCATGAAAATGAAATGTATATTTCCAATTCCAATGAATAATATCTACAGAAAAGAGCAAGAGGTTTCAAGCAAAGAAAATAATGCAAAATCCAATGCAAGAAACATAAACTCTCTTTGAATGTAGAAAGAATACAACAATCAAAGTCACTATAGAATACACAATTCATGGCCCCTCTCGGCTGTGAGGGAGCATTTTTTTTTCAAAAACACACAAAAATTCAAAATACAAAGTCTGGAACAGGGCCTACCTAGCACCGCGTAGATGAAGCTGCTGACAGGCGGTTTTGAGGCAAAACCGCTCCTTGCTCACTGGATTCAGGTGGTGGCACCGCATATTGCTAACTAGACTCAGGAAATGGCACCACTCCTTGCCAATAGAACATGTGCAGTTCCTTGAAAAAATCCAAAAAACAAGGAGAACGACAAATCAAGTTAGAAAAAGACCAGATCAAGGTAAAAACTGATAGATTGAATATGGGAACAAAGCATAAAAGATCGAAATGACTCAGATCTGAAAGGATCTGGAAATTTCAAACCCAAATAATGCAAGTCAGAAAGTAGATCTGACTGAAAAGAGTTGAAGAAAATGGAGCCTGGATTCGGACAAGAGTTGCAGACTGAGGAAGATCAGAACAAATGAATACAACTATCCCTAGCGGAGTCACCAGATTTGTTAGCTGGAATATTTCACCTCCTATAGACAGCAAAGTGTTCCACTGGTCTGAATGGTTCAGATACAGAACAAATAGATCACAGAAGAATCACATCACTCCATCAAATAATGTATTCTAGGTGTTTATAGCTTCTAGGGAAAGTCTTCCAACCTTATCGTGAACTATTTGTTCTGGATATGAACCATGCAGAACAGAGGAACAACATTTGTCCACAGAAGGTGAGAAATTCCTAGAAACAAGGGATATTAATGAAAGGTATTATTTCTAAGAATATCTTGTCAAAGTATGGATTTAGGAACAAGAAGGAAAATTTGAACTCATTAAAAAAAATCAGCCTACTTGTGAAAAGGGCAAAGATTTATTCTTCCCTATAAAGGAGGAGGTTATAAACACTTCTACGGACATCATGTGGAATGTGTAGAAGAAATTTCGGTATAAAAAGGATGAAAAGAGCATAGATGCACCATCACAAAAAGAAACAAAGAATCATGAAGGGGATCTTGAATTACCTCAAGGTGATTATAGAAAAGAACATAAAGAGGAAAGTGAATACAAGCACACAATCCTTACTGATGGGGGTTGTGAAAATAAAAAGAGAATCTATTGATGGATTATTGAGCTATGAAAGAGTACCTACTGATTGGTGCTCACAAATATATGTTGGTGACACAGAGATAATGTTTCAAAATAGTGTTGCAAGCCAAATTTCTAATAAGCATGAAGATGAATACCTTGTGATAGATAATCAATAACCAATTTCAACTTCCCCATGATCACCACTTGAGCTTCAAGAAGTTGATCAAATCAAGTAGAAAGAACAAGAGGAGGTTTGGTCTCATGAACCATCCTTCATTGAAGGGTATTTTAAGAGAATTGAAAGGTATATTCAAGAGTCCCTTAGCATAATCCATGACACTCAATCATTAGTGTCAAATTCTTGTTGGAGAGCTACTTCATTGGAGGAAACATCCTTCCTTGAAGACATGGAGAAGATTCAAAGAGAAATGTGCCATATCAAAGGTAGTTTCATGTCTTTGATTTTTGATAGAAACCATTTTTTTGAGCTTAATGAATTGTTACATGATGCATACTTGAAGAATAATGAGGATAATCATAATCTCACAATTCAAAATGAGCAACTTCTTGAAAAGTTGCAAGATACTTGTTTTTCCTCCTATGTTTCAGATTGTCAAATGGTAGATTATTTGGAGGATTCTCATGAGAAATGTGGAAATTTTAATGTGCTTGATTTGTTTGAATATTAACTTAAAGATATCAAAACACTGGATGTGGTGGAAGAGAAACTCGAATTGTCTCTTGATGAAGTGAGAACATTGGTCCAGACATCAAATTTGTATATGAAAATCCAGCACCGCTTCTACCTTTTAGTAAAAAACTGGTACCTTCTTCAGTGCTGCATGTATTATGTTGGTAGTAAGAAGTTGCATCTCCTTTCCCCTTTAATCAATATGCGGTTCTTCCCAGAACTGCTATGTCGTGGTGTACAAGGAGCAGTGCCCTTGGTAAAAAGTGAAAAATAGAGGTTCTCATGAAGCTTCTCGAAAGAAGGCTTCGTGGCACCCTTATCCTTGATTAGTAGGGTCAGTTGGGCTCAAGATCCATCCTTGTAGGATCTCCTAGCCACCTGACCCACCAATTTCTCAACCATCCCTATCCATTCCAAGCCTATAAAATTAGGCTCAATCTCCATGGTTGAGAAGGGAGTAATGTTATGCTATTGCTTTGATATTATGGCCTAAGTCAGTTAAGAGAGCTTGAGGGAGAAATTTGGAGCTATCGGAGACAAGGTGTTGGACTTGTGAAAGAGAATATCAACATGAAGGAATAGGTTGTAAAATCTTTCTTCATTTTATTAATGCAAAATTGGTTCCTTTTCCATATAATTGTTATGTTGTAATCTTGCATGTTATTGTCAGATTCCTTAGTCACTGGCATAGAACTATAGATGATGTTTTGGTATCTTTCATCTCTTGTGTGTTTGATGTGTTTATGCAGGTATTTCCTTAGAGACCTTTTGTCAAAAGAGAAGAATCACATCACTCCATAAAATATTGTATTCCAGGTGTTTATAGCTTCTAGGGAAAGTCTTCCAACCTTGTTGTGAACCTTTGTTTTGGATCTAAACCACTCAGACCAGAGGAACAACTTTTGTCCATAGAAGGTGCAAAATTCCTAGCTACAGACTCGAGATCCATCCTTGTAGGATCTCCTATCCACTTGACCCACCAATTTCTCAACCATCCCTATCCATTTCAAGCCTATAAAAGTAGGCTCAATCTCCAGGGATGAGGAGAGAGTAATGTTATGTTGTTGCTTTGATATTCTGGCCTAAGTCATTCAAGAGAGCTTGAGGGAGCAAGTTGGAGATATTGGGGACAAGATGTTGGTTTTGTGAAAGAGCATATCAACACTAAGGCATAGGTTGTAAGCTCTTTCTTCATTTTATTAATGTAAAGTTGGTTCATTTCCCATATACTTATTATGTTATAATATTTCATGTTATTGTCAGATTCCTTAGTCACTGACATATATCTATAGATGATGTTCTGGTATCTTTGATCTTTTGTGTGTTTGATGTGTTTATGCAGGTATTTCCTTGGAGACCTTTTGTCATAATAAAAGAATCACATCACTCCATCAAATATTGTATTCCAAGTGTTTATAGCTTCTAGGGAAATTCTTCCAACCTTATCGTGAACTATTTGTTCTGGATTTGAACCATGCAGAACAGAGGAACAACATTTGTTTGCAGAAGGTGAGAAATTCCTAGCAAAAAGGGATATTAATGAAAGGTATTATTTCTAAGAATATCTTGTCAAAGTATGGATTTAGGAACAAGAAGGAAAATTTGAACTCATTAAAAAAAAATCAGCCTACTTGTGAAAAGGGCAAAGATTTATTCTTCCCTATAAAGGAGGAGGTTATAAACACTTCTACGGACATCATGTGGAATGTGTGGAAGAAATTTAGGTCTAAAAAGGATGAAAAGAGCACATATGCACCATCACAGAAAGAAACAAAGAATCATGAAGGGGAGATTGAATAACCTCAGGGTGATTACAGAAAAGAACATAAAGAGGAAAGTGAATACAAGCACACAATCCTTACTAATGGGGGTTGTGAAAATAAAAAGAGAATCTATTTATGGATTATTGAGC